>JBAGKK010506582.1:0-14318 GCA_037177015.1 Euceroptres primus | reverse complement strand
TAAATTATTTTTGAAATCGCATGACTGTGCAACCCGATCCCTTTGATTTTAAGTAAACTCTTTTTCTAAGATCTTGTAGCTATTACAAAAACGTGTGCCAAATAAGGACTGGTAAAAAAAAATTTGCGGCGTTACACTTTTGAAAATTTCATATTGTAGCAAAGGATATTTATATTGATGTTCACACTTTAAAAACAAAGGTTTTTGCACTAATGCTTGAATTTAAATAAACATTTAACTGAATTCGTTGATAAAAGTGCCATGGTTTTAAATTAGAGAAAGGTTTTCTTAATTCATATATCTTTTTTTAAATATAACAACAGATATTTGATGGAAGACTAATTAATGTTCACTCAGAGTGAAAAAATAATTTTTAATACAGGATTTAATAATAAGAATTTTTTCACGACCTTTATTTATAAAGTATTTTAATAATCTTATCTCATCAGTTTTTTATCTCAATGATTTAAAAAAACTGAGGTCTACTAAAAAATTGAATCAATCAATCAGACACATGTGTGTCTAGCGGACCGGGAAATTGGGAAAAACCCGAGAATTTTGTTTCACCGGAAGAAAACCGGGAAAACCCTGAGAATTTTATTTCAGATCGTGAATTTTTTAATTTAATGGTAAAATCTACTTATTTTCACTTTATTTACGGCTATTTGAAAAGGGGGAAAAAAAATAAATTTCGAAAATAAAAGATAGAGAAAAAATAGAGATAGAACAAATGTTAATCTGTTTATTTCGGGAGAAATTATAAATTATGTATATACGTTTATATCCATATTCTTTAGTTTCGACCTTTTGACAATTTTATATGTATTTTTTTCGTGTGAAAGGTACAATTAATAAAAATATCTCTTAGTATTGATAAAGTTCGAAACGTTGCCTATCAATATTAAAAGATGTTTTTATTAATTGGACCTTTCATACGAAGAAAATACATGTAACATATACGTTATTGTAAATAAAAAATGCAAAATTGGCCAGGAAAATGAAAAATTTGGTCGGGAAAAAACCGGGAAAACCCGGGAATTTCAAATGGCCTGATCGCTAGACACTCTGTTGATAATGATCTCTTCTTGATACGAATTTTTCAACCTGATTAGAGATTTTAAATGCTCATGATAAATCCTTCTTATTGAGCGAATTTACACCGTGGTCATATCTATAAAAAAAATCTAAATACGAGGAGTTGTAGCGTTTACATCGTAACTTAAAAAAAAGATAAGTGAGCGAAAGGGAAACGAAGTAAATTCGCTCATTGTCTCAATTTTTTAAAGATGCAAAAAGAGTGTTAGAATTGCTATAAAAATAGCCAGGAACCCCAACGTTGGTAAAAGTGCCATGGTCTTAAATTGGAGAAAAGATGTGTTTAAGTTCTAATTTTTTTAAATTTGTTCAAAAATATAACAATCGATGTGAGACAAATGTTCGCTCAGAGTTAAGAAATAGTTTTTAAGTCGGGAGTAAATATTACATTGAAGTAAATATTACATTGAAAATATACATTGAGATTTTTGCCTCGATCGCCTATTATAAACTATTTTTCTAGACTTATCTTATCAGCTTAATAAATAAAAAGCTGACAGGGTTTGCTATATTCCAATAATAATAGAAATAAATTAAGAATCTTAAAATTTATTATATTCGAATAATACTACATTAGGAAGCTTTTAATCTGATAAATTAAAAATTTTAAATGCTTATGATCAATCCTTCTTCGCGTCAATTTTTTTAAGATTCAAAAAGAGTCCCTCTTTTCCAGACGTGAAATATACTTTTGAATCGACCTCTACTGAAGTAGACGAAGATAAAGTCACATAAAATTTGGAAATTATGTGTATAATTCCATATTTTACTTGCATAAGTCCTTGTCGCATTGCTGAAACAGAAAAGCATCTTTTACAATATTGAATATTTAATTTACATGCTGTTCATTTATAATAAATGAATAGTTTTTAAGTAACAATGATTAATAAAAATTACAAATTATATGTGATCATTAATATTAATAATTGCTTAAAGATATAATCGCATCTGTTAATTTTTCTTACCAGGGCAGCTTCTTGGTCCTATTCCAAAGGGCATATACGCTGGATTTTTGGATCTATTATCATTCAAAAAATTTTCAGGATCAAAGACTTTTGGGTTACTGAAATGTTTTGAATCGTAGTGCAACCCAGTTAACGATATAAAAATTGGTGTCCCTTTCTGTATTACCAATCCAGTCTCTTCAATTGTGTAATCTTCTGTAGCAATACGATCTATGGTTGGCACTGTTGGATGCAGTCGCAATGTTTCCAAAATTACGTTCTCAAGAAAAGGAAGAGTTATTACCTAAAGTGTAAACAAAATAAGATTTGAAATTTAGTATCACTAAGAAATATTTGACGATTTTTCTATCAACTGTGTCTATTTTTTTATTGTGAAAAAGCAAGGCCTAACATTTTTTGAGACCTAAAAATATTTTTTCTTAATTTTATTTTCATACGGAAAACGATAATCAAACATTTTTAGTTAATACCTTCTGCATATTATGTTTACAATAACTTTTTAAATATTTTTTAACTTTAATTTTTCATATCACAAAATATAAATCAATTATATTATAATTATATTATATTCAATTATATTATAGTTTAGAGAGTGATTCATATTTCTTAATTAAACCATAAAAATTTCTTGGTATTTTGTATAAAATATTAATAATAATTAATATTATAAAGGTATACATTAGGGTGGACTGAAAAACCAAAATTTTTGAAGCTCGAAACGAAATACAGTTGCCTTTTAGGAAGACAAATCGAGGCAAAAAAAATTTTGAAATCGGTTGAAATCTTCTGTCCTCTTCTTTGATTTGAAAATTCAAAAAAAAATTCCTATTGGTTCAAAAATTATGGCGAATTTTGTTTATGTACAGTTTTTGCTAGTAAAAAATAATAAAAAAACAAAAATTTAAAAAAAATTTCAATTTAGAATTTTTTGAAAATGTGAACAACATGTTTTTTTTGGATTGAGCCATATCCACACATTTTGAAAAAAGTTGAATATGTCGAACCTGAAATTTCTTCAGCTTGAATGAAAGAAACATGTTACCATTTTTCTTTTTCGGAAAAAAATTTTTTCGTGGTCGTAAAAATTGCTCAAAAAAGGTAAAATTTACGATTTTGGATCGCTAATATCACGAAAAAAAATTTTTTCCGAAAAAGCAAAATGATAAAATGTTTCTTTCATTCAAGCTGAAGAAATTTCAGGTTCGAAATATTCAACTTTTTCTAAAATATGACTCAATCCAAAAATTAATGTTTTTTCACATGTTCAAAAAATTCTAAATTCTTGAGTAACAAATTTTTTTTCAGTTTTTGTTTTTTTATTATTGTTTACTAGCAAAAACTGTACATATAAAAAATTCGCCATAATTTTTGAAGTTTCAAAAATTTGGATTTTAAAATTAAAGAAGATATTTGTCTTCCCAAAAGGTAATTTTTACACACTATTGCGTTTCATGTTTAAAAAATTTTGGTTTTTAGCCCACCCTCGTATATATGTGAGAAATAAATTCTATTCTAATCTAATAATTAATATTTTGTATACCATTTCATAGCTTATTTCTCCATTGGTTTTTTCTATAGCTTCAATGATTTCAGATCTTAATTTAATCTGTACATCCAAATTGCTAGCCAGCTCAAAGAGACAAAACGACATTACTGTTGAAGTAGTGTCGAAACCTGCAGTAAAAAGTACTATAGCTTGAGATATTACGTCATCCAAACCTGAAATAAGATATAATAATTATAATCCTTGCATAAATTAAGAAAACCTTTATGAATTAAAATGTATTTTAAATTAATTGATAAGTATTAGATGCTCCACAAAAACCTGTTTTTTTAAAATTTTTGAGTTTCCCCATCGAAACTGGCGGCTCCTCTGGGCTAGAAATAGACTCCCTATTTTTTGCAGATTAAAAAAATGTTTAAAGGGTGCTCAAATCACTTTTGTGCCAAAAAAATATTTTCATCATATTTTGATTTTTCTAAAATAGATTAGATATTTTGCCTAGTACAACATATTTTTCGGGCTAAAATTGTCAATATATAGCACGCAACATTAAATTTTTTCAGAGAAAAAAATATAAATGGCGCCTACACAGTAGGGTAGGCCGAAGAACCAAAATCTTTGATTAATTTTTAATTAATTTTTGATTAATATTTGACCCTCACGCATCGGGGTAAAAGTTTTGAATGTTGACCAATTTTTTTTGCCCTATAGGCCAAAAATTATAGCGAATTTTTTGTAGATGAAATTTTTAATATTAAACAATAATATTAAGTTACAAATTTAAAAAATAATAATTCTTCAATTTAGAGTTTTTTGAAAATGTGCAAAACATTTGTTTTTTGAATTTTTTTATTTCCACATTTTTTTGGAAGACATTGAACATGTCGTAGTTGAAATTGCTTCAGCTTAAATCAAAGAAATATGCTATTATTTTGTTATCATAAAAAAAAATGTTAACAAAATAACGTGTTTCTTATATTTAAGCTGAAAAAATTTTAACCACGAAATGTTCAATTTTTTTCATGAAAATCTGTAAATAAAAAAATTCAAGAAACGAATTTGTTGCACATTTTCAGAAAATTCTAACTTAAAAAATTATTGTTTTTTTTTTTAAATTTGTGATTTCACATTATTGTTCACTACTAAAAACTGCACCTACAAAAAATTCGCCAAAATATTAACCAATTTAAAAAATTTGTTTGGTCTCGATTTGTCTTCCCCAAAGGCAATTTTCCCGCACTGGCCCGTTTCGAGTTTTGAAAATTTTGGTTTTTCGGTCCACTCTACTACACATGTCATAAACCTACTACACAGGTCATAAAGAAGGCAAATTTGTAGAAACGATAATGTATAAATACACATTTGTACCCCTAAAATTTTTTTGCTAAGTTTTCTAAAATTCTGGGGTACTCTACACATAACAAGGAAAAAATCTATTATACAAATAATTTTTAAGAATGGAAAATAAAACTGTAAAAATTTAAGAAAATTGAAATAATTGTTAAATTAGTATTTTTGTGATACTTAAACAAAATATTAATTTAACAATTATTTCAATTTTCTTGAATTTTTACAGTTTTATTTACAATTAAAAAAAAATTATTTGTATAGTTTTTCTAATTGTATATTTTTTCTAACTTACATTACTTCAAATATTCATTTAATTTTGTTTACAGATCACAAAAATAGTAATTTAACAATTATTTCAATTTTCTTGAATTTTTACAGTTTTATTTTCAATTTTAAAAAATTATTTGTATAGTTTTTCTAATTGTATATTTTTTCTAAATGACATTACTTCGAATCTCTACTAATCTCTACTACAATATCAGATTGCTTGCAAGAAGGGTGCTGCTTCCGGTATTTTTTGACGACTTGGAGCAGATACTGCTTTTAACTTTCTTGTTTTGTAAGAACAGGATTGAAAGATTTTGCCTACTTTTTTACGGTTTTATTTTTAATTAAAAAATATTATTTCTATACTAGATTTTTTCCTTGTTGTGTGTAGAGTACTCTAGAATTTTAGGAAACTTAGAAAAAAATGTTTATGGGTACAAATGTGCACTTATAATCGCCAGTTTCACTAGAACGACTCAAAAATAAAAAAAGGATTTTGTGGATCTCCATAATAAGTATCTAAATACTTACTAATGCTTTCGTCATGATTCTTGATGTGTATTAGCGTATCTACTAAATCATTACGTATTATTCCGGATTTTTCGCGCTGAATCAGAATTTTTTCGAATTCTTTTTTGAAAAATTCACCACTTCGTTTTTCAAAGAACCGATAATCAAAAAAATTCTTTATTGCCGGTGGCGTTAAATATATGGCCGTTAATTCGTAGGAGCGTCTGGGATTATAATCCCCAAACATCATTTTTCCAAATTTTCGAAATTCTGACTCCGAATCACTCAAACTATTTAACTTTAATCCGAATCCTGTCAATCCAACAATGTCGGTTGTGTATTTAGCAAGCATTTCTTTTACGTCTATAGTGTTTCCTGAACCTATACAGAAAAATCTTGTTTTTATTTTGTTTCATATATAAATTTTGAAAACTGCCGTAAAATTTCGATTATAATTTCAGATAAATTTATTTGTCTGAATTTATTTATTTTCAAATAAAGTGAAAATCAAAAATTAAAACTTTTTCTAGGATTTTGTACTGTCTTAGAAAATGTTAAAAGATAATAATTAAATTACCTTCTAGTCCAACAGCATTTAAATAATTGTCGAGGTCTACCGTTACTTCTTTTAGATAATGAAAATCGTTCTTCAACTTTCCAGGTGAAAATGCTGGACCCAACCTTTTTCTTAAATTATTCCACTCAGAGTAGTTCAAAAAAGGCAGACTTTTGTTACTTAATGGGTCTTTTTCACTCGATCTCATGAATTTTTCAGAGAAATTACGATAACGGTTAACAAGGATTGTTTTGATAATTTCTATATCTATCAGTAGAAGGCAAGGTTGATCGAAGGCATAAAACCCTACATAGGGTACCTTGCTATTTTGAACGTAAAAGCCTTTGATTAAATCTCCAGGAGATTTAATATTCAGGAAATATTCGACTAAATTTCCTAAAATAGGTAATGGGGTAATTTGTTTTACACCCCGAATTCTCCAATACAAAAAATTTCGGGACATATACGCTATGAAAATTATTAAAATTGTTAGGAAAATGAGTCCCAACGTTGATAAAAGTGCCATCGTCTCAAATTGTCAGATTGAGATAGTTGGTTTTTAACTTTTTTATTTACTTAAATCTTTGTTTATTTACTTTACTTCTTAAAAATAACACTGATATTCAGAGTATTCAGACCACGGAATACTCCATGATTCAGACTTCTTTCGCGACTGCTGATTCAAAACGAATGCAATAAAAGATGTTATGAAATGCTATCGTAAGAATTTATCGCACAATACAGGACTTCCTCTGGAAACGTGAATCCTCTAAGAAAAGAACACCAGGATTGCCAGATAAAATTCTAAGATCAAGTTTGCAAACGAAAGTTACTAGTACATTTAATTTATAATATAAAATTAAATTTATATGTATTTCAGAGCAAGCCGTGCAATCTTTTTTTCAAAATTACAGAATGCAATCAAAAGATGCCAATTATAAATTATACTTTAATTATAAGAAAATAATTTCTAATAATTAAACATTCTTTTTTAGAATGGTTTAAACAAGTGCAGTACAAGTACATTTTTTTGCAACTATAGAGTTGCAATGAATTTTTCATTGTGAGCTTAGTTACAAAAGATAAAGCATGCATGAACGTCACTGCATATGCAAATAAAATATTAATAAAGAATAACTAATCTTAGAAATCCGCAAAATTGTGAGGTGTTCTAAAAATATTAGAATTTAAAAAAAATTATTTTCGGCTTAAATTAATATTTTTCAAAAATATTAATAGATTGTTAAAAATGCCTTGCTTGTCAAAAAATGACATCTGTAAGTATAAAAAATTGTGACTTGGAAAAAATATTGACATCAGTTGATGTTATTCAAAAATTAGAATAGCAGAACTTTTTTTAATTTTCTGACTACGTCTTATAATTTTCAAACAAAAATAAAAATATTGCCAGGTCAAAAATAGGCAGCTTTCAATAATTAATATTTCACTAGGTTGAGAATTCACTTGCGGGTTCAAAAAAATTTGTGATTTATAATTTTTTCTTAATCAGAATTTTATCTTCTTTTCTTTATTCCTGAAGATTCCTTCCAAAGACTTGAATTCTGCAAATTTCATTAGAGGTCCGTCTGCAATAAGGAATTTAATCTTGTTTTTTAATATTTTTGGTTTTATTTTTTCAACTTATCTCAAAGAAAGTGGGAACAAATTTGATATATGAAATTCTTCAGTATTCCGGCTTTTTATTTTCCGAAAAAATTCTACTCAGTTTGATGTAGTGTGTAATCATTTTCTTGTTAATACGATAAGTTGATAATGTTTGCAAGACTTTTACTTTCAATGATTATAAAAACTCTATTTATAAAATCCGTTAAAAGTAAATATAATTTTCGACATTGAAAAATATTTTTAAAGTTTTGCTCAATGGTACAACTTTTCCAATTTTTGATGGTAGGTTTTTGATAGGATTACTATAGGAATCAGATATTTCTTCGATTGAAACACATCGATTGATGGTTTTTAATTTTTCCCTTTTTTTCGTTTCGCCAAGAAAAGTTGCAATTGTCAAACATGCTTTTTAAACTTAAATAGGAATCTTAATTAATTAATTAATTAATCTTGTCTTGGAAAAAATGAAGTGGATATTGTGAGCATGCATCTGAACGAAATTAGGGGCCAATTTCGACATTGCAACTCGATGGTTCTATAATATTGCAGTACTTTCTCATACTCAGCTGAATATTTAGCCAAACTATTTTCAATTTCTAGGAATAATTGTAAAATATCGAAAAATGGCCCTTAATTTCGTTCGGATCCCTGATTGTGAGTACTTGGTCTTTTACACAGTCAATCGTGCACTGATGTTACATAAGCTTTTAGATTCTGATATTAAATTTCATATAATTAAACTTCTCTCCTCGTATTTAATATAAAAATGTTAAATTCCTAAAGATAATATTATGTGAATACTAAGTTTAATTCAATGTCAGTTATTTCCAAAGTTAATTTGAATTTCAAATTCCTTACATTTAAAAAAAAAATTTCAAACAAAATTTATTTCTAATATTCATTCCATATGATTAAAATGAAAAAATCTCACTAATAACTTTAACGGAAGTTGCAAATCTTCAGAATAAAGACAATGACATTTAAAATAACACGTCTAAATTATTAATCTTTAACTTCACAGGTGGCGATTCAGGACGAGTAGTTATATGGAACATGGAATCAGTAACCGACGAAGCTGCGGAATTAGATCAGAACATTCCAAAAATGCTGTGCCAAATAGACAACCATCTTGGTACGTTCAATAAAAATAAAATTCTCAAACAAAGTTCACTTGAAGTTTCCCAAAATCTTCCCAATTTTTAGTCTCTCCACTCTTTAAACTCTTTAAAAACTCCAAAGCATATTTAAATCCTAATTAACAACTAATTATACATTAGTTCCTATTCTAAAAATCATATTTTCAACAGCCTGCGTAAATTGCGTGCGATGGAGTAGCAGTGGATTATTGGCTTCAGGAGGTGATGACAAACTCATAATGATCTGGAGATTAGCAGGAGGAGGTGGAGGCAGTTCTATATTCGGTGGAAAAGTTGGAGTCGAAACCTGGCGATGTGTCGCTACTCTAAGATCCCACGAAGGAGACGTTCTGGATCTTGCTTGGGCTCCTCACAATCCATGGTTAGCTTCTGCTTCAGTAGACAACAGCGTCATCGTCTGGGACGCTTCCAAGTTTCCATCCATCGTCGCTGTTCTGAAAGGACACACTGGACTCGTGAAAGGTGTCACTTGGGACCCAGTAGGAAAATATTTAGCATCCCAGTCCGACGATAAAACTTTGAGAGTCTGGAGAACAACGGATTGGGGTGAAGCTGCTTTAATATCCGAACCCTTTGATGAATGCGGAGGCACAACTCACGTTTTGAGACTCTCCTGGAGTCCGGACGGTCAGTATTTAGTCTCTGCTCATGCAATGAACGGCGGGGGACCAACTGCTCAAATTATCGAGAGAGATGGCTGGACACAGGATAAGGATTTTGTCGGACACAGAAAAGCTGTCACTTGCGTTGTGTGTATAGCTCACTATTTATTAGTTAAGTTAGATAATTATTTTGTCAGCCTTTGTAATCTTGTGATTTTCTGGTAACTCTTTCAGAGATTCAATGGCAACATTCTGCAGAAGAAACAACCGGTATCCTCGAAGCCCCAGCAGTATTGTTGCGTAGCGATAGGATCGAGGGATCGATCTCTTTCGGTCTGGTTGACTTGTCTAAAAAGGCCACTAGTTGTCGTTCATGAATTGTTTTCGAATTCGGTGCTAGATGCCAGTTGGTCTCCGTGTGGAATGCGTCTGGCAGCTTGTTCCTGGGATGGCACTGTCGTTTTTATAGAATTTTCTCAGCAGGAACTTGGACAGCCCTTAGATCCTGCAGAGCAAGTAAGCTTCTTCCAGAAAAAACATTTCTTGCTCGAATTTCTCTCCATTTAACTGACTTAACTTTTAATTTACAGAGTATTCTGCATGAACGTTTGTATGGAAAACCGTTGATCCAAGGAGGAGGTTGCACAGTGATGGAGGCTCCAGAACTTCTGAACGTGAAACCTCCGACTCCGCAGACTCAACCCCAGGCAACCAAACCGATCAATTCTGCTCAAACCGTGACAACAACGACACCAGTAAAGGCTCCGATTAATAAGCAGATCGAAACCAGAACTTCGGATGGCAGAAGAAGAATCACGCCAATGTTTATTCCTCCTCCTTCCGAGACAATGTAGGTTCTTTATTTCCATTTATTGAATTCAGCAGTTAAATTGCTAAATTATTTTGTATTCAATAGGGATAACACCTCGGCTGCAGGAGTCGGTGCTCCCACATTCTCGAGTACTTCTCAAACGAAGAGTTCTATCGTCATTGAGAAACGAGATGACATTGTCACCCCGAACGTCAGTTCCGCAGTGATTACTTCATCGAATGCTTCAGCGCCTACTTTGACCTTAAAGCGTCGAGAGCAAACGACCCCGAAACCTCATCATTCTTCTCAGAGTAAACGGATAAAATTTGCTTCGGAGAAGAGCGGATCACAAATATTCTTACCAGCTTTGAAAGCATCGAGTTCCCTTTCTCAGCAAGCTGGTCATTACGCAGTGACTGTTACGAACAGTCAAGGCTTGGCGCATTTACAAGTATTCAGGGGGACTGATTCCGAGCCTCTCTGGGATCTTTACTTGGGATATAACGCAGTAGCTCTGACAGCTTCTCCAGCTGTCATCGCTTTGGGTTTGGAGGATGGAAGTGTTCACACCTTTCATCCAGCGAAAGGAACTCGACCTGCTCCTCCGCTAGCACCTCCTGCACCTTTGGCTAGAGTTCATGCAGTAGGAAGTGCGGTAATAGAATTTATCTTCTCAAATGGTTTATAAATTATTAGGATTAAGAAAATTATCAGCATTAGGAAAATTATTGGCATTAGGAAAACTTCTATTGTTAGGTGATGGTGATATCAAGTTGTGGAGCTGTGCGAGTTTGGGAAATCGGAAACACTTGTCGTCTCATAGTTTCTACTTCTGCGGACCACTTGGCTTCTCCAGGAACATCTTTGCTGTCCTGTACTTTGTACAATGGAATGCCGCACCTTGCATTTACGAATGCTAGGGCCTACATATACCACAAAGAAATGGGTAAACTTTTAAGTTTTCTCTTTTTACTTTATCATAGAGGATGCTTTGTAGTGGTTACAATGTCTGAATTTGAAAAATAGATATTTACAAGTACCACAGCTAAAATATATCTAATATGATGTGTTATACAATTGTCCGAAAAGGAACAGACTCTTTTAAATCTCTATATCAGAGCAATTTTTATTCTACTTTTCATTTTCTATTTTTAGGAACTTGGTTATTAATCGGTGACAGTCAAGATCCCGTGTGGCGTTGGTCCGCTCACAACGCTTCGAGTTCTACTGGAATCAGAGTTCCTAGAGGTCCTCTTTCTACTTTGCAAGAAGGACTTCACAGAACTGCTGGTAGCACTCTACCAAATCCGAGACTGCCTCATAGTGCTCCCTGTGTTGTTTCCTATCTAGAACAACAATTGCTCGCTTCAAAGGCTCTTGGAAGTGCTCAGGAATATGTTCATTGGCTCATGGCTCTCGTTTCCTTCCTGTTGACTCAAGGTTTGTTAGAAATCAAAATATACTTGCAGGGATCATTTTTCAATCCCCTATTTCCATATTTCCCCACTTTTCCCCAAAATTCCCCAAAATCTCTTCATTTGAGAATTTTATTCCTTTCTCAGCTTCTTTTTCCCTTTTTTTTTTATTCAAGGTTCTGATTAATTTTCCAAGAATTATGAGAAATAGAAACTTATGGCATTCAAAAACTCTTTTAATGTTTTCTGAAATTTTCCATAATTTTAAAATTTCTAGAACTTTTAAACTCTTCCATACCAGTCTAAAATCTTATAGGTTTTTCCAGAATCTTTTAGATCCTTCAAATTGTACAAAGGACTCTCAAAATCTTTTTTGTCCTAGAATCCTCTAGAATCTTTAAAATTTATTTGAAATCTTTAAAAATTCTCCAAAATATTCAACAGCTCTAGAATCTTCTTGGTTCTGTAATAATCTTATAAAATCTTAAAGAATATCCCAAAATTCTTTAATATTCTATAAAATATTCTAGACTGTTTCATAATCTTCTAGAATCCTCAAGAATATTCTGAAGTTCAGAATTTTTAGAATTCTGCAGAATCATTTAGAAAATCCTAAAATCTACAAAAGACTCCCAAAACCTCAAGTCCTCCAGAATCTTCTAAAATCATCCATAATTTTTAATAATTTTTCCAAATCTGTGAGAATTCCGTAGAATTCCAGACTGATCCATAAGTTCCAGAATCTTATTCTTCCAAAATTGTTTCAAAATCTATTAAATTTTTCAAAATATTTTACACTATTCCAGTATCTTCTAAAAATTCTCTGAAATCTTCTGAAATCTTCAAGACATTTCCAGAATTCTTCGAAATATTTTACAATCCTCAAAAATCTACAAAGACTCCCGAAATTTTCTCAATTTCTTAAAAACCGTCAAAACTTATTTGAAGACATGAGAATGACAACTCGTTAAAGACTATTTAAACTTGACCCCCCAAGTAATAGTTAAAATAACCTAATTTAGGGGCCAACTTCAAATGGTCTTTACCGAGTTGTCATTGTCATGTCTTCATTTGAAATTTGTAAAAAGTCTCCAAAATATTCGAGACTTCTAGAATCTTCTACAATCATCTAGAATCTTCTGATTTCTTCCATAATTTTTTAAAATCTTCTAGGTTATCCTATGTTGTTCCGGAATCTTCTAAAATCCTCTAGAATATTCTGAATTACAGAATTTACATAATTCTGCAGAATCAATTAAAATCTTCTAGAATCTACAAAAGACTCCCATAATTTCAACAAAAAAAAAACTTAGAAGACGATTTTAGAAATTTATGGTAGAATTCAAAATATTTTTGATGATTCTAAATGAGTTTGAAACAATGTAGAATATTTTTGAAAACTATAATATATTTTGGGGGTGTTTTTGAAGATTTTAGAGGACTCTGTAAAAACCTGGAAATCTGGGTAAGAGTTTAAAAGATCTGATATTTTTTCCTCTTTCTTGTTGAAGGACAATGAAGTTTAATATCTCAGGTTGGAATATAATTTTATTGGTAATAAAATTATTGTTTTCTTATAAAAGTATTGCATTTATTGGTGCTTAAGAATATTGCATTTATTTATGTTGCATTATAATTTATTGGCTCTCGGTATTTTTTAAAGTGTCCCCCTTTTTAAATATAATTAATTATAATTATATTTTTAAATATACCCCTTTTTTCGTAGAAAAATCTCCTTTTTCAAAAAGAAATCTCCTCTTTTCGCTAAAATTGAACTGCTAAACCAATGTAATCCCCGAATTTGCTAATTAAAAAGATTTTATTAAGTAGATAAGTTTTTGAAACATCAATGAAATTTTGCAAACTGTATTTTTGTAGATGGTTTAGAAAAAAGACTGAGATTAATCCTTGATGACCTCATGGGCCCTAGTCACAGTTCATCTATCAAAAGCACCTGGGAACCATTAATACTGGTAATTTACTTTTTCTAAAGTTTATTTTTCTCTCAGTAAAATCGATTCTCATAGATCTTTTTTTTTCCAGGGAATGAGAAAACACAAATTACTAGGAGACGTTCTAGCCGTCTTAGGCGGACATCTCCGATGGCAGAGATTGTATCTCGAATACTCTGAACAACTCTCAGCTATAAAAAGTAGTAGCGCCTGATAGCAATTGATTTTTTTTAAATTAAATATTTTATTTACATTTGTACATTAAAAGTAGCTTAAGTGAAATGAGTGCTTTTCCATGATGAAAGTCAGTTTATGTTGTATTAAAAAGTGTGGTTTATAAGAAAGTTTACTGCACTTATCCTGAAAAGACTTTCAGTCACTGACCACTTTTCAGTATTTACTTCCTGCTTCTTGGTAGAGCTTTTATACAGAAAAAAATCTGCCTGGCCCCCTTCGGGGGCGCGGGCACATTCTCATCGCGCGCTTCGCTCGCAAGTTTGAGCGCGCC
>JBAGKK010506571.1:0-33683 GCA_037177015.1 Euceroptres primus | reverse complement strand
AACTAAAATCAACCTTGACTCTATCATATATGCATAACAAATAGAATATATTATACAATTAATGTAGTCGCTAATGAGCCCAGCAGTCGATGCGACTTAAAACGTCTATTTAATAAATAATAAGAAATGCAGGATGTCCTCATTCATATAAATTGCAGATGTCTTCCTGGTGTTATTTTCTCTGCACCTCTTAAAATTTTTGTTTCTCGCTTCTTGACACTCTTCCGATAACAAAAGATTTCTAATCGCTAGGCAGAAGAAACAAATGAAGATTGGAAGCAACAGAATCACAAACAATGAATACAGCAGAAAATAATATAATACACTAAGAATCACTTAGGAATGGTAAACACCAAATGATGGTAACACGCCTATTGGAAAATGGCCTGATTAAATATTTGTTTATTAAATTGTTATAAACAATTAATAATTCATGTTTAACTTCTTCTAATTTTAAATAAACCTTCTTTTACTTCCATCTCCTTCAAAAAATATAGGACAAAAGTACTTCATTATCGCAAATAGAGAAGATATAACTTTTGTTCACTAATTTGTTTACAACAATGCGAAAAAAATTTTATGCAGTTCACACTGCCGGAAGACTTTTTAAATGAGTTTCTGCCTCGACTCTGGCCATTTTTAGTCAGGTCAGAAAATTTTCAACAAAATAGCAGCCATGAAAAAACCAAAAAACTTTTTCTTTCATTTTGTTTGTTAAGTAAAAAAATTTTTAAGAAACTTTTTTGAAAGGTCGGACCATGAAACAATGCACAATTTCATAGATTTTCATTCAAGATTTTCATTTTTTTTTGTCAGTAACCGTTCTTTTTATTTAATCGTGGTTTTCTTTTATTTGAAAAAAGGTATGCCGAGGTACATTTATGAATTTTTTAAATCAAAATTTGCTAGCACTGAATGTATGTAATTATTGGCTTCGGTGTCAATCATGTATTTTTCATTTTTTACAGTGGTCTTTGTTTCAAGTTGTCAATTCATCAGAAACAAATAAACATGATTGTTTCTTATTAAAAGATGTATAAAGCAGTCCTCTACGGTGGGTATTTCGAAAAAAGAATGAATAAAATGGCGGCCATGTGAAATTAGACGTCGATTTTCACAAGTGTTTTCAATGTTTTTTGTTCAAGTTTAACTGAGAAAGAAAATTTTTTTAAAAAAGTAAATCATAGAGGATTAGAACACATTGATGAATACTGTATCAAAATTTCACGAAAATCCATCGAGTCGCTTTCAAGATATCGTGACCACCGAGTTTGAAAACCACGTTTCGAGAAAAACGCATTTAAAGTTAGATAAGCTAATTCTTGATCTAGGTGGTAAAAGAAAGACATTTTAAGAATATGATTTTTTATCTCCGAACAAATTACTTAAATAAACTTGTTGCTGATCAGTGTTAATGAAAATAGACTTAAAAAACGTAAAAATTTTGTACAATATTTTATTTAATTGTTATAAATTACGGCCAGTTCGCCACGCTTTGGATATTTGCCTATAACTTCGTCAATTTTGCGAATTTAGGAATAAAATTTTCAATAAAACTATAAGCTATCAGAAAATGCAAAAAACCGATTTTTTGAAAATTCTGGCTTAATATTAATTATATTTGTGTAATATAATTAATATTTGTGGTTTAACATAAGGACAGTTGTCTAGAACTATAGATATTAAGCTTTAGTACCCATTTTTCTCCAAATACTTCCACACTCGTTTCAAATTTTCTGAAATATCTCAAAATACTGTAAACTATTCCAGAATCTACTAGACTTCGCAGAATATCCTAGAATCTTCTAGACTCTTCCACAATATTCTACAATTCCTTAGAACTTGCCAGGACTCTCTAGAACCTACCGAACTCTTCCATAACCTTCTAGAACTATTCAAAAAATTCTAGATTTCTTCTAGACTCTTTCATTGTCTTCTAAAATTTTCTAGAATCTTCAACAATTCCCCAAAATTTATTAAAATTCTTGAAAATATTTTATACTCTTCCAGATACTATCAAACTCGCTGACAATCCCCCAAAATCATCTAGACTCTTCCAGAATCTCCAATATTTTCCAGAACATTCTGGAATCTACCAGGGTCACCCATATCTTTCAGAATCTTCCACAACCTTCTTTACTTTTCCGTAGCTTTCTGAAATCTTTTAAGCTCTTCCAGAACCCTCTGGAGTCTTCCAAGCCTTCAGGGACTTCTAAAATGCCTCAGAATTTAAAAAAAATTTTTATGTAGATTTTGACTTTCTAGAATATTCTAGGTCCTCAAGGATTCTAGATATTCTAGAATATTTATCTTCCTCATAAACTTCTCTATTTTAAAAAAGTTATCCCCACAACAAAAAATGATCATTAACTCTTCAACAACAATTAAAGTAAACGCTTCTTTAAAATCCCCTTCCACGCCTAATTTCTGTCATAGAACCCTCTGCCAGCAAGTATCGTTATTACGGTGAATGCTTGAAGTAAAAAGCGAGGGAGATTGCGCGCGAAAGAGTCCATTACGCGGACATTATGAAAAGTTAGGTGACCCTAGCTAGAGGCGACATTGTGTGTTGGGTAGGGTTTACATCTGACCTCCTCTAGTCCGGCTGCAACCGGAAGTTATGCGTCTGAGGAAGCTTGGTAACATGTTGGAGTCTGCAGTTCTCTGCGACGAAACCGCTAAGAGTGGCGGTGGCGGCATTGTTAACTTCCGGCATAGTCTGACTATGGTTAGATCGCACCTTTGCCAAAGTGGTATCCATGTCAGGCGCGGGTATCCTGGACTTGCTTGTTATCTTGCCTTTTACCTTTACATTGATAGCCTTTGTCCTCCTTTGAAAAAGGATTCTTATCTTTTCATTGCAACAATAACAATGACAATTCCTACCACCAGGATTGGTCAAATTGTACTTTATTCTACATTGAACTTCGCACAGTACTCGATCATTGTTAGAACCTTATTTTATGGAAATCCTTTTCATAAAGTACCCAAACCTATTTGTGTATTTAGCCAATTATGTGCATAATCTATGAAGTATGATAATTTAATAGGTCATGCCAGTGTTCCTTAGGGTGGTTCAAAGTGCATTGGAAAATTTTTTTCTCCGAATTTTCATGCATATCGCCCCCAAATTTATTCGAATCCACAAAAAAATAAATGCGGTTTAAAAAAAAAAAATAAAATGATATTTAGAGGTTTCGCAAGCCCCATGACGTTTAACTCGTATTTCCCATAAGAAAAAAAGAAGTTTTTGTAAATTTTATTCAGAATCGTCAATAATTGGTGAATCGAGTTGAAACTCAAGATTTATGATCATAATTATCCATAGAATACGAATCAAAAATTACTTTTTAAATATCACTCTCATAAGTTTGTTTTATAAGGTCCCAAAAAAACCCCATAAGTAAAAAATTGGGTTTTGCGAGTTTTTGACGCTAATTATTATTTTTTTGCGACTTTTTTAGTACCAATTGTTTCTAATACATATAATATTACTTATTACTGATAATTAAATGTTTAAATAAATTGTTTAAACAATTTATGATTGTTTATAGCAATTTTATCTTAGAATAGAGTTAGAAAGTCGCGGTTTTTTTCGAATTTCTCAATATTTTTTCAACTTTTCAGTTAAAGCGAGGTAATAATCAATTAAAGTTAACAGAAATAATTTCCTAAACAATTTAATATTATTTATAACAATATTCTCTTAGAATAATGCTAGAAATTTGCGGTTTTTCTAAAATTTTAGACTTTTTGTCCACTTTTCAATTGGAGAGAGGTAACAATTAATTCAAGTTAACAAACATAATTGTTTAAATAATTTATTATTATTTTTAATAATACTCTCTTTGAATAATGCTAGAAAGTTGCAGTTTTTTCTGAAATATTCAACTTTTTGTCCACTTTTCGCTTAGAATGAGTTGATAATTAATGTAATTTAACAAGCATAATTATTTAAACAATTGATTATTGTTTATAACTATCTGCTCTTAGAGTAATGCTAGATAGTTATGCTTTTTTCTGAAATCTTCAGTTTTGCTTTGACTTTTTAGTTATGAACAAATAATAAATGAACGTCAACAAGAATCATTTTTAAGGGATCAGTCTGGGTTTATCGTCCATATTTTTAAGAATTTTTTTTCATACTAAAATTTATTTTCACATTTCTATCTTTTCACACATAAAAATAGAGATTTTAAACTAATAGAAAAATTTTTTTATTTATTTATGTTTGTGATCTGATCGCCTCAAGTGAGCCCTGCTTCTTCCTTGCCGACATGAAATCTCGACTTTGGAGCATCTGAAAACCAAAAATCGAATAGTTTATTAAAAAATAGAGTTGTCGTTATGGTCGTTAGTGAAAGTTTCCACTTCCGATGAAAAATAAAAAAATGGCGGACTTTTGAATTTTTCGACCCTTTGTCGAAAAATTTAAAAGTCCGCCATTTTGGTATTAACTACCCGATTTTTTGTTTTCAGATGCCCGAAAGTCGAGATTTCATGTCGGCGAGGAAAAAGCAAGGCTCACTTCAGGCGGTCAGATCACAAACATTAATAAATAAAAAAATAAAACAAAAAATTTTTTTATTAGTTTAAAACCTCTATTTTTATGCGTGAAAAGATGGAAATGTGAAAATAAATTTTAGTATGAGAAAAAAATTCTTGAAAATATGTGCGATAAACCAAGACTGATCACTTAAATAGTATTCTATTTCTTTCAAAGTGATGTATTTTTACTCTTTTGCTAATGTTTTACAAATATTAATTTAAACAAACAGGCTGTCTTACAGTAGAGATAAAAACAAACGATGGAATAATTAGGAGTACGTGGGTGGAGTGGATCTGTAAATGACTTGTAAAAATTTTGTTTTGAATTACAACACAAAACTTATTGTAAAGTGTAATAGAAAATTTTGGAATTGCACAGATTTTACTATCAGCCTCCACCCCCCCGCCCTCCAACTCTGAGAAAATATGTTGTCATCAGTAAAAAGTGGATAAAAAGTTGAATATTTGAGAATAAACCGCAACTTTCTAGCACAACTATAGGAAAAGATAGTTATAAATAATAATTTGTTTAAACAATTATGTTAGTTAAATTACATTAATTATTCACTCACTATAAGCGAAAAGTGGACTAAAAGTTGAATATTTCAGAAAAACCGCAGCTTTCTAGCACCACTGTAGGAAAAGATAGTTATAAATAATAATTTGTTTAAACAATTATGTTTGTTAAATTGCATGAATTATTAACTCTCTCTAAGCGAAAAGTGGACAAAAAGTTGAATATTTCAGAGAAAAACGAAAATTTCTAGCATTATTCAAAGAGGATATTATTAAAAATAATAATAAATTGTTTAAACAATTATGGTTGTTAATTTAAAGTAATTACTACCTCACTCTAATTGAAAAATGGACAAAAGGTGGAAAATTTTAGAAAAAACCGCAACTTTCGAACATTATTCTACGAGAATATTGTTATAAATAATAATAAATTGTTTAAACAATTATATTTGTTAACTTGCATTAACTAATACCTCACTGAGTGAAAAGTAGACAAAAAATTAAAGATTTCAGAAAAAGCCGCAACTATCTAGCATTAATATAGCAGAAGATAGTTATAAACAATATTAAATTGTTTAAACAATTATTTTTGCTAGATTAAATTAATTATTATCTCACTCTAAGTAAAAAGTGGATAAAAAGTTGAACACTTCATAAAAAAACCGCAACTTTCTAGCATTATTCAAAGAGTGTATTATGAAAAATAATAATAAATTGTTTAAACAATTATCTTTGTTAACTTGAATTAACTGTTACCTCTCTCTAATTGAAAAGTGCACAAAAGGTGGAAAATGTTAGGAAAAACCGCAAATTTCTAGCATTATTCTAAGGGATTATTGTTATAAATAGTAATAAATTGTTTAATCACTTACTTCTGTTAATTCTAATTGATTGTTGCCTTGCTCTAACTGAAAAGTTAAAAAAATATTGAAAAATTCGAAAAAAACTGCGACTTTCTAACTCTATTCTAAGAAAAAATTGCTTTAAACAATAATAAATTGTTTAAATAATTAATGTAAACATTTAATTATCAGTAGAAAGTAATATTTTATGTACTAGAAACAATATGCACTAGAAACAATTTGCACTAAAAAACCGCAAAAAAATAATAATAAGTGCCAAAAACTCGCAAAACCCAATTTTTCACTTATGGGGTTTCTTTGGGACCCTATAAAGCAGACTTATTTTGGTGATATTTAAGAAGTAATTTTTGCATCGTATTCTATGGCTAATTGTGAAGTGAAATCTTGAGTTTCAATTCGATTCATTTAATATTGTCGATTCTAGAATGATATTTACAAAAACGTGTTTTTTTCTTACGGGAAATACTTGTTCAACTTTATGGGGCTTGCGGAACCTCTAAATATAATTAAAAAAAAAACGCATTTATTTTTGGTGGATTCGAACAAATTTGGGGGCCATATGCATGAAAATTCGATGAAAAAAAATTTGGATCACCCTAGTGTTTCTACATTTAAAGACAACAGTTTTGTAATACTCGTTGCTTCTTCCCTTAAATCAGATAATAAATTCTTGATTCATTATATTCAAAAATTTGTAAACCAACACTTTTTTAAACTTGTAGCGACCATCGCATTATAACATATTTTCTACATTGCAGTAAATGCTTTTTCATATAATACCTTTTTCAATTTTAATAAAAAAGTTCTGAGAAAATTTAACCAACATTAAAAATGCTAAAGAAGGTTTCCAGGGTTGCTGCAGGTCAGAGAATTCGAGAAAGTCAGGAGAAACTTATTATTATGTTACTAAATTCAAAATGTTACGTCGTTTCATATTTCAAAGTAAAACCTTGTCAAGGAGTAATATAAAATGTTTGATTGTTAAAATAGTATAGAAATACCTGACTACATACAAGATAAAAAAATATGTATGTAAATAAAACATTGTACGAAATATTCAGATTTATCACTTCCATATGATATAGAAATTTTATTCAGAAATCCATGTAAAATTCATTTTTGAAATCCCGTGCCGAATGCCATTTAATCCTATAAATCTGTGGAAATCAGACGACCATTATTTCCATTTGCGTTGTCGATTTTTTGCTTTGATCCTTTCGGCCAACATTAATGAAAATTAAATTACATGATGGGCATTTTTTTCTGGTGTTCATATTTTTTCTTAAATATCACGATCATATATATCTAGTTTTCATTACATTCATAATACACCTTATTTTGATTTCAATTTTAATCAGACCTTCTTTATTTATCTATCTTTTTCTCCCCTATTGCAGCCGTTGCTCTTGCAAACTTCAGAAGTAATAATTTGATGGGTAAGCTCTTTGCGCATCAGCGGTCTCGCGTAACGGGCGTTCTCTAATTACACGTAGTCCCAGCAGGCTAACAAAACACTTTTTACTTTCATTGTTCCCTAAGAAGTATGGGTCTCCATTCAGTTGTAAAATTGGTCACGTGACTGAAAAGCTTCCTGAATGGAGAAGATATCTCTTTTTCAGCTATAGGTGGAAAAGAGATGGCACCATTTTTAGGATAAGGTGGTCACGTGTGCAACCATATCGATAAGTAAACCTTCTCACGTCACGTGCGAATCGCAGACACAGAAATAACCTTAAAATCGCAAAAGGCGGCTGTAATAATATGAACTGAACCATTAAAGAAAATGTATTTTCTTTCTCACCAGACAACGAAAAGTTTCCAAATTAGGCTCAAATTTTCAAGAAAGTCTGAAACTTCCTACACGGAAAAAATAAGTACTGGAAGTTTTCCTTGACAGACCTCGTCTTTTGGACAGGGCACATTTTTCTGAAGATTTCGTATACTTTTTATGAAGAAGCTTTAAACTTCATTGAAAAAATGAAAGATCGTCCTATAATAATTCAAGCACAGTCAAAGAACGAAATACCTCCAATTTTTTTGTATAGTTTGTGAAAGAATTATAGGCAAGCAAATAATTTTTCTAAAAAGTCAACGAAAAATTCTTGAACTGTGCTTGCAAGTCTTGTTGAGTTCTATGCGCAGTTGCCAGTACTTATTTTTTCAGTGTAAATGCATTTTTTTTACCTAAAAAAAGTTTTAGGAAGGGGTGCCAAATAATTTTTGCAACCTTTTTTTTTTGAAAATCGGATGTTTTTCAAAATAATGAAGATAATTAACTTTTTTCTTCTTTATCCTTGTGAATGCTTTCTTAGGTTTTTTAAATCCGCAAAGGAATTTGAAAAAACTCAAAAATTAACAAAAAAGCGGCCGTTTTTCCGAAAATCCAAAATTTAGATTTTTTACGAAAAATATACAAGATACGGGGAAAAGTCCAAAAGGAAAGTTATTTCTCTTGGAAGGTTTTACAAAAAGTTCCTGTGGTATTTTTCAATTTATCGATCCGTTTTTTAAGTACCTTCAGAAACATATGTGCTTGAAGATACTCAAAAAACGGATCGAAATATCGAAAAATGTCACAGAAATCTTTTGTAGAACTTTTCAAGAGGAATAACTTACCCTTTAGATTTTTTCCCATATCTCGCATATTTTTCGAGAAAACCCAAATTTTGGATTTTCAGAAAAACGGGCGCCATTTAATTAATTTTTGAGTTCTTTTAAATTCCTTTGCGGATTCAGAAAACCTAAGAAAGCATTCACAATGATCAACAAGAAAATGTTAATTATCTTCATTAGATTGAAAAATATCTGATTTTCAATAAAAAAACCACCGATTTTTTTCTTCAAACAAAATTTTTAAATATTTTTTGGCACCCGTTCCTAAAACTTTTTTGAGGTCACAAAGAACGCACGTACGAAGGTGCATGCTTTCTTGACAATTTGAGCCTAATTTAGATGTACCGCTGCTGCTATATATTATGAAGACATGAGAATGATAACTCCGTAAAGACCATTTAAAGTTGGCCCCTAAATTAGGTTATTTTATCTATTACTTGGGAAGCCAATTTCAAATGGTCTTTAACAAGTTTTCATTCTCATGTCTTCGAGTTTGTGTATTCTTTCTTAACCGCTGAAAATACTATTAACGTTTATAGACTAACTCATCTCTGATTAAAATTTATTCACTCGATTTACTTCGTTTTCAATTTGCATAATTTACTTATGCGACTTGAAATTAATGTAAATCAAAGTTAAAAATGTAAACTAGGAACATTGAAGAATAAAATGTTATCTGGGTTTTAAACTCGGGTATCGACCTTTAAATACGTTTATAAATATCCCCAACGGCAGACGCTTTTATTCGATTTTACTCATTTTATTTCGGGTTCGTCGGTATTATACAGACTTGTTATCGAAGCTATCGAGAAACGTAATCCGAGAAAGATTCGTTACTTATTGGTTCGCTATAGTGAGGCTTTTTTTAATGCAAGCGGATATCATCAAATCGAGGCAATATTCGGAAAGAATCCTGGCCCATCGAGATATACAATATCCATAGCCGAAAAATATTGTCAATTGAACAATTTCATTTTCGACATCACCGACGCGACGCTCGTTCTCAACGAGCCGGCGGTTTCGATATTTCCCAGCGTTCGATGATAAAGAAAATTTCATTCCGTGAGCCAACGTGGAAAAGTCATAATAGCATTCAGTGGAAATATTAAAAGGAGAAAAATACTGGAAAATAATTGAGTGAATAAATGTTAAAAAGTATTGAAAATAAAAAAGAGAACTTGGAAACTAAAAAGAACGTCGTGGGTCTCCAGAATCGGCATCTAAATCCGTTAATGTTGAAGTCGTTAGGCGCTATTATCCCAACCGAGTTATGCATACATAAAAAATTTTCGCGAACTGAATGCAGTTTATTTCCGGGTGACCGCGAGAGTTCACGGTGAATTAAAAATTTCGCGTGCCCACCAATGAATAAAACATTCATCCTTCCGCGCGAACGTGGTTTACACTCGCATGGCTAGTGGTCATAGAGAGAATTTGAGAGAAAAAGAGACTTTACGTCGTAAAATCAATATAGACGCGGGCACACATCGGTTCGTGGACAAACATTTAAACATGTTGAACGTGTTTGAATAGTATGTTAATTTTTTATTTCGCAGCTTTCAAGAATCCTGTGTCGAACGAAAGAACGGTTAAATAATCGCATTATCTTGCATTTTATGCCTCTGGGCGAAAAGTGATGCATTAGGTTTGTTGACTTTTCTTCATAATTAATACCTACAAGAGTTTTATTGCATGAATAAATAAATGAATAATTTTCACTTGAAGTAAAACTATAATTTGGTCAAAACTCAAGTTAAAATAAAATACTAAAATGTAAAGAGTATCTTTGATAATGAAGTAAATCATAAGAAAGTTGAATCTGCTTCTTAAGCCACATACTTGGATTAAGAAGAAAAGAGTACAAGCTCCTTTGCTCGCCAAAAGTGCGGATTTAATGAACAGTTTTATATACTCTCGCCTGCAGATTTTCATTCTCTCCTCTTTTGAAAAGTAGGACCGTTTGTTTGCTTTTCTAACGCCATCTGCTTTAAGTAAAATAAAGGGGTTAAAAATACAGAAAATTTGGAGTTTGAGTGACTGAAATTGAAAATATTTAATAGCATTTTGCTTAATTAAAGAAAAGTTTCTGCAGTTTAGATTATTGAATTTTTAGAAGAGGGGATGAATTTCGTTACTCATCTTTATCTATTGCTGACAAGTCAGCTAGAAGCTATTTGCGGCAGCCACCTAAGCCATGGGGATCCATTTAGGGTATTAAATCCGAGCCCTATAATAATGAAATAATTATCCGTAAATCTTTCCTGCCCGTAGAAACACGTTGACGACATAAGACTTCATAATCTATCTTATGTTCCTGAAGTTTTGAACGTTCAAATGAAAGAACTTTTTTTCTCAACTCAAATTTATCTTGAAATATCGTTCAATCTACAAAGTAAGGAGAAATATCATGAGCTTCTTTCTCATTGCATTAGTTTCTATATTATTAAACCAATATTTTAGAGCAAATTTGAGTTTAAAATGAAATCAAATAAAAATTTCGTTCATTTGAACGTTCAGAACTTCAAGCAAATATCTATCTTTGTTTTGAAACTTTCTCCCCTTTTTCACGGAATTAAATTGAATGCTCCACGCACTGTAAAAAAAACCACTTAATATTCAAAATAAAAAATGTATTTGATATGAAGACATGAGAATGAAAACTCGTTAAAGACCATTTGAAGTTGGTCCCCCGAGTAATAGTTAAAACAACCTAATTTAGGGGCCAACTTCAAATGGTCTTTACCGAGTTGTCATTCTCATGTTTTCACATAAATTTACGTTTTTCATTTAAAAACTGTATGCGCCAATAGTTTCTGAATTAAGATTTTAGCTAAACAAATTAAGATTTCAGCTAAAAATTTCGTAGTTAAATACATGAAATAGACATGAAACTTTGGAATAGTAACAATTTGTTTTATAACACTGTGTTACAAAATAAAAAACACTGAATGCACTTTTACCAAGACGTAGTATACGTTAGGCCTTGAAAAACTAAAGAAAATGGTATGGTCGAAATTTCCCATGCACCTCAAAAATCTCGTTTTTTAGCCAAAAAACTGTTTTTTGGAAGTGACTGTATATAATAATTCGTAAGTCCGCCATTTTTCAATCGATTTTGAATTTTTTTTTGTTTGAAAGGGGAAAAACAGACCTTTTCAACCCTGTATTGCATATTTTGAGCAAGTAAAAAATTATGAAGGTACAGTCGAAAAGATTCTGTATTTTTTCCATTTTTTGCAAGTTTCTTCAACTTTGACAACGATTTAATAATATTGTTTGATTCTCAAGATTTTTTTCCTCTTAATAGTTTGAAAGTTCGTTCAATTCTGCGTCCAACAAGCTATTTTAATTTAAAATCGGTTGAAATTTCACTGACTGTAGCGAATTTTAAAATTTTCGAATTTTCAAGATGAATTCCCATACAAAACTGAAGTGAAATTTTCACTCGTCGTTCGTTGCAGAAGTATGTAGTAATTGTTGACTAGTATATAGATACTGTTGACAATATATAATCGTGAAAACACGCAAAAAAGTACAAGAAGAAATATTCCAAAAGTGTTTCACTACATCACCAATTAAATTCAAGATTCATGACGCATGGCAAGGGGTGTAATACAGTAATTTCAGAAATACGAAAAAAATGTCAAAACTCAAAAATGTTTACTGGATCTTTTCCTTTTGTACAATTTATAGTCTGCTAAGTGTTTAAGTGACCAGTAGTACACTGTAAAAAATGTCTGCAAAATATAACGTAGATTGTTATCGTAAAATTACACTGATACGTAAATATACAGCAGTAATGGACGTAAGTTCACAGCTGCTGCGGAAAATTACATCGACTGGCGTGGGGAATAAACAAACCGTCGAGCGGCGGTGTAATATCACATCTAGGGTCCTAGGAACTTTACCGTTGCGAAATGAAATTTCAAAATCCGAATGTGTAAAACTACCATTTGTCGGTACATTTACTGCTGAGACAGAAAGAACAATTTCATTTTTATAATTTTACTTAATGGAAATGCATTTTTACACCGACAAAGTGTAGAGTAATAGAATCAATTAAAATATACTACATATATATTTAATATATAATGTTTATGAATATTAATGTAGAGGAGTAGATGATTTCAAAGTTCACGAGTTTTGGCGGTTCACTGGTTCATTATCAGCCAAAAGTTCGGCACGTTTTTGGCATTCCGCAAAATTTCAACATTGCGAATGATTGTTGCTGAAGACTTGTATATAAGTATTGTAAGAAGAAACTGTTGAATTCAGCGCTGTTAATTTATACAGAAAGGTAACAGCACAGTTCATTAATTATATGTATATAATAATAGCCCTTTTCAGTATATATCTTAGAATGTTTCTTCAGTTTCAAAAATTTATGTTACACATTTCTTAACTCATCAATATGCAAAGATATATGGATTGGTAAAACATATTATCATCAGTCTGTTCAAATAGCACAGTAGATACGTGCCCGGTGGTTTATGCGTCTTTATCATCATGCAACTGTGATGCGTTCGAGTGTTCGAGTCCTGCCATCTAATGATTTGTTTTGTTTCAGGTTATATTTTTATTTAATGTAATTTGAAATTTAAATTAAATGATTATATGTATATGTATAGCAAAAAAATGTTATTAATATTCAGTTGAAAATATATTATAAAAAAGTGTAATAAAGGATTATTTTTTTATCATCTGGAAACTTATTTATTTCGGCGGAATTTTACATTTTCGTTGCGTAAAATTTCCCTATTAGATCTGAATGTCACAGCTAACTGTACTGATAAAATTCATCTCCAGATGGAGTTTTATAATCGACGATTGTAAATTCCCCATGGTTCAGTATTTACGTACAGAAGTAAATTCACATTTACTCTCGACGGTCATTTTATTCCCATCGACCAGCGATGTAAAATTCAGCAGATTTTTTTTACAGTGTAATCAGAGAGCATGTTGATGGAGCTCTTTCCTTAGAAACGTTTTTCAATAACTTCCATTTCTTGATGGAATCGTTCACTGAGTTGGCCAAGATTGTCCGGAAAGAAATCCAAATGTGAGTGCAAAAAGTGGAATTTGATAGAAATGTTGCACTCCGTTTCACGGTAGGCATTCAAAAATTTGTGTACTTTTTGCACTCACATTTGGATTTCTTTCCGGACAATCTTGGCCAACTCAGTGATGAGCAGGGTGAACGATTTCATCAAGAAATGGAAAGAGAAAGGAAGTTTCCAAGGAAAGAGCTCCATCAACATGCTCCCTGACTACTGCTAGTTACTTAAACGCGAAGCAGACGATAAATTGTACAAAAGAAAAAGATCGAGTATACATTTTTGAGTTTTGAAATTTTTTTCGTATTTCTGAAATTTCTGTATTACACTCATTGCCATGCGTCCTGAATCTTAAATATTGGTGATGTCTTAAAACACTTTTGGAATATTTCTTCTTGTACTTTTTTTTTGCGTGTTTTCACGACTAAACATTGTCACAATTGGAACTACATACTTCTGCAATGAACAACGAGTGAAAATTTCACTTCAGTTTTGTATAGGAATTCATCTCGAAAATTCGAAAAATTTTAAAATTCGCTAGAGTTAGTGAAATTTCAACCAATTTTAATTAAAAACAGCTCGTTGGACGCACAATTGAACGGACTTTCAAACTATTAGAAGGGAAAAAATCTTGAGAATCAAACAATATTACTAAATCGTCGTCAAAGTTGAGGAAACTTGCAAAAAGTGGAAAAATACAGAATCTTTTCGACTATAACTTCATAATTTTTTACTTGGACAAAATATGCAATACTTGGTTGAAAAGGCATGTTTTTCCCTTTTTAAACAAAAAAATTCAAAATCGATTGAAAAATGGCGGAGCTACGAATTATTATATACAGTCACTTCCAAAAAACGGTTTTTTGGCTAAAAAATGAGATTTTGGAGGTGTATGGGAAATTTCGACCATACCATTTTCTTTAGTTTTTCGAGGCCTACAACGTATACTATGTCTTGGTAAAAGTGGTTGATCGCTGTCACACTGTAATATTAGGAAAATAAAATCAGTTCCAAACTTAGAAATGTCCAGTAACATAAAACTTGACTATAGATATAGGTAAAGAAGAACCCTTGTTACATTCTATTTCTCCCCGACTGAGAAGAGAAAATTTTGAAAACTTGACTATAGGTATAGGTAAAGAAGAACCCTTGTTGCATCCTATTTCCCCCCGATTGAGAAGAGAAGATTTTGCATGAAAACAGAATGGGTTGGGGTTCTCACTCGCACGCGTTAAGGCCACGTGACCGGATTCCTGGGGGATTTTGGGTACCCTCTATCACGTAGTGCATTCGTAGATTGACTCCAAAAATGGAGAATCGTTTTCGGCCAAGCATAGAACAACCCTCTGCCTAACTGACGACCTTGGATTAAGGCATCAATTGCCGATTTTATCCCTGGCCACGCGAGCCATCGATCACTCCAGTCTCATATTTCATACTCTCGTGGAATAACCGTTGCAATCTTGACTATTTTCTGCCACTCATGGGTGACTAATAAATTATAATTATAGGGTATTCTGTTGAATCTGCTCAGATCCTGGTGGGAAATTGCAATTTTTGTTTCGGAAAAAATTACACTTATTTATATTTTAAGGGTTTGATATAAAATATTTATAAAAGTTTTTTTGCTCTTTTAATTGTCACTATTGAATTAAGGTATTATGGTCACGAAAAAACAGGTCTCGGGAAAACATATTTAATTATACTTTCAAGAACTGCAATCTTATTATTGATGGTATTGTTTAAAAGAAGAAGATTATTTTTGACGAGAAAAGTTTAGAACATATAAAAATTATTTATTTAAACAAAATTTCTTTTACTAAATTTTTCTTTGTCTCGCTTCTTACCAAACTTTCAAAAATAAGTCTTTAATGATTTTCTCGGGAAAAAGATTCTCTACAAGTTGACCTCATCCAATTTTTACAAATAAATTTTTTAATGGCTAATATAATTAAAATATCATTTTTTAAATAAAAAATTTTTTAAACAAATAACTTTATTTGATACTAATTCAGTGTTGCTACAAGACCTGAAAAACCTGGATGTGTCATGGAATTTTTAAAAAGTTCTGGAAAACCTGGGAAAGTCATGGAATTTTGACAGAATTACTGGAATTTTTTAAGGAGCATCCCCTTTAAAGTTTTAATAATTATTTTAGTATTTTAGTTTACTGAGGTTTTTAAAATTGAAAATTAATAGGAATTTATTATTTATTTAGAATTCAATGATTGTTGAAACGCCCTATACATGCGCATTTATTAATCACAGTACCAGAAATTGTCGGCAAATTAATTTGCGATCAGTATAATATTCAATTGAATTGACTAGAATTGTTTCAAAATTAGGTATGGAAAACCTGGAAAGGACCTGGAAATTTGAAATTGGACATCTCTAGCAACCCTGTGATTTATTCAGATTTAAAAGTTGGATGAGGTCAAGTTGTAGAGAATATTTTTCCCGAGAAAATAAGCTATTATTCATGAAAATTGCATCATTTTATTGTCATTAAATGCCATCATAGGTCATTAACATTGTATCATTTTTTAAATTTGGTAAGAAACGATAAGAAAAAAAATTCGGTCGGAAATAAAAATTTAAAAAATATTGATGCATACATATATCACATTTTTTGATGAAAATGTATTAGCTATACGGAGTAAATTCAGAATATCAAAGTGTTGTAAATCAATTTTTCTAACAATCAAAAACAATTGAAAATACATGGAAAAAATATTCACTTATTTTTGGATAAAAGTGTGCAGTTAAAATTGCTTCATTTTTCAGATCATTTTGATACTTCTCGATTTACTGGGTATTTAAAATGTAAGTTTGAAAAATTTGGATTACATTTTTCATGGTGTAATAAGATTCTTTGATAGGGGGTATTTGCCGTAAATTCATTTAAACGCAAACGTGTTCATTGTTAGGGAATCACGCCACCGGTATATTCTCGCATGGTTGACTTGAATAGCGCTAAATTTATCCTACTATATATTTCGTACCAAAACCTATTTGCGTATTTAGCCATTATGTGCATAATCTATCAAGTACGATGATTTAACAGGCCGACTCAGTGTTTCTACCTCTAATTAAGATAGTTTTGACTAGTTCGTTGCTGGATTCCTTCAAATCAGAAGATAAATTCTATAAATCCTGATTTATGATAATATCTCTAATTTAATATTGATAAAATCGAAACTGATGGCGTTTAAAATTTACAAATTTGAATGTTTAACGTGAGGTGCATAGATAGATTGTACAGAATTTGATTCTGTAAAATCAAAAATAAAATCAATAAATAAAATTAATAAAATCAATTGATTTTATTCATCAACTTTTCGTTCTGCTATGTAGTTCTGTAAATTCTGTGACAACCAATCCATGGAAATTCGATAGGGAGATTTCATTCACACTTCCATACAGAATTCCACATTGAATCCTATGTGTATGCAAATCACATACATGAAATTATGTACGGAATTCTGTATGTAAGTACACTATGTGGTGTGGAATTTTCATATGACATTTATTACTTCCATACAGTAAGAAAATTCCTCACAGAAATCCATACAAAATTCATTATGGGAATCCCTCACAGAATGCAATGTAAAATTTTGTATAAAATTCATCGTCTAAGTATCATGTCAAGCATCCTTTAAATTTTTTGTTGATGATTTTAGAACAGTGTTGCTATACAGATTTCCAACTTCAAAATTCCAGACCTTTTCCAAGTTCTACTGATAATTTTTTTTAAATTGCAGACCAAGTTTTTTGCAACCAGACTAATTTTAGTTTTGTTAATATTTTTTCAGTAACGTTAAGGAAATCATACATTTTTCAAACCACGTGGTGTTTTCCAGGTTCTCAAGGGCTTTTTTCCAAATTGCATGTCTTTTTCAGGTTTATCGAGGTCTTTTTTTGAATATACTATTCCTTTTCTTGGTTTCCCAGATTTTGAAGAAAAATCCTGATTTAAATATTACCTTGTCTGACTTTTACCGTTATAGTAATGCGAATGTGAGCGTAGATGGATTAGATGCCTTTTGTCTAATTCAGGTTTTCAGTTTTCAGTGGAATCATCGAATGACATGTTTATGAAGTGGTGGTGTTTTGAGGTATAAAAGTGGGACGGTTGAGGGGTTTAAGTGGGAGAAGGGATCCTTTGTATGTGTGGCTTCGAACAACGCATTTTCCAGTCTCCACTTTTCCGGGAGCAGCGAATGAATAAGACACTCCTCTGGCCCATGTTGGGATTGAATTGAACGCATGCTCGAGGGTTGTCTTTGTCATCGCCAATCATCCACCCCTCAGAGATCCCCGAGCGATTTAGGCTCGTTGATCAGTAGCGCTTGTTTTACGCTTGAATTATAATTCATTCCAGGCACATAAATTCCAGAATATGGATGCCAGCCTTATTTGCTTATCTGAATTATTAACATCCCTCAGTTGTTTCATTTGAATTGACTTGAAAAAATATTTGAATATTTATCTGCAATTCTGTAATTCTCGGAATATAATAATATTGAGATGTTGATAAAATTGGCTTTAGGGTCACAAAAAATGAAATGAATGTGTCATTGAATCAAAAGTTTCGGCCTCGAATACGGGCCCTCATCAGTGATTTATGTCTGAAATATCAGTACCAAAAAATGTTGTTGTTTCGTGGAAAAATATAATTTTGTAGTAAACAATTAATAGACTTGGTTTTGTTTTGGCCGTAGGTAACAAAGGTTATATCGAAACCGATTGGTATCAGAAACCAATAGCATCAGGACGCACATTAAATTTCCTCTCCAACCATCACATTTCACACAAAAGGGGTTTTGTTTTCTCCTTAGTTGACAGAGCAATTAAATTATCTGAATCTGAATTTCACAAGTAAAATATAGGTATCATTTACGAAACCTTGATTGATAATAATTATCCTTATGAATTTATAAAAAATAATATTGAAAAAAGACTTAAACTTATAGAAAACGTAAATTTACAACCTAAACTAACTAATGAAAAAAGAATAGATTTCTCTAGAGTTATTGTTTTACCATATCATAATGACTTTTACCAAACCTATACTTAGAATCTGCAAACAATTAAATATTACAATTGTCTTGTCTATTAAAAAAAACTTCAGAACACTTTGTTATAATCCAATAAAGATAAAATTCCTAAGTTTGAAAAACCTAATCTCATCCACGGTTTAAATGTATAAATTGTGGAATTTTGTATGTGGGGCAGACAAAGAGACCTTTAAAAACTAGAATCTCTGAACATAGAACTACACAAAATAAAAAACAAAGAAAAGCAGCTTTATGTAAAAACTCAACAGATTTTAATCACAAATTTGATTTTAACAGCAAAAATTTAAATATATTCGATTTGGAAAATAATTATCACAGAAGGAACATATTAGAAATGTATCATATTATCAAAAATGAAAGTATGTACTGTGAATTTTAGATCAGACACTGAAAATTTAAACATAATGGCGCCATAGAATGGTTTGGTAAACTTTCTTAAAATATCACTTTACAAAATAAAACTTTCATAAATTTCAACTTGCCATCTTGGTGTCATAGAGTCATTGGCAAATTTCCATTTATTTCACATTATAAGTAAAAACTCTCATAAATTTGAAACTTACCGGTATACTTGCATAAATTTCAAAAATGCTAATGAATTACTCAGTTTCTAACCTCCACACCACAATCATGTGGTGTGCATACGTTTTTATGTTTTTTACACGATCTATTGTATTTTTAAACTCAACAACATTTTAATTATAATAATGGATTACTAAAATATCTAAGAATAATAACTGCAATAGCCATACACTTATTTCATAATTGAAATGCTCTGTTCTTATACATTAAAACTTTTTTACGACTATAACTCTGAGTAAGTGCGTGATCTTACTATTTTTCACAGTACTTGCATTTTCGCATGCATAAAAAATGTCAATTTATATATTTTTTATATTATTAAAATCCTATCTTATTATTACAGACTGATAATTCTTCACACGTATAATTTTTGTACATTCGAAACTTTTTAACATCATGGAACTTTTGTAACAAAAGAGAAACGTTCAACATGCGGTATGCCTCCTATTCTTACAAAGTGTTTAAAAATAGAATAGCTATATGATGTTAATTTTTGTTGCTTTCTCTGTATTTTCAGTCCTGATGAAGTCGTGATTCACGACGAAATGCATAGACAATTCTCGATTAAACTCAGTTGTATTATTTAAATTCTACATTTCTAGGTCTAAGGCCAAAACGAAACCAAGTCTATATATTTAATATTTGGTCTAAAATTTTTAAAATGTAAATAATTATTGTAATTTTTTGGAGATGTACATTAAGACAACAAATATAACTCTTTAGTGATTAAGAAATTGTAGAACAATGGTAAATTACGATAAGAACAAGATTTTTTCTTGTTTGAACCACTTTTGTAAAAAAATTATTGTATTCTTTAACTGAAAAACATTCCTTGATTCAACACAATTAATAGAAGAAATTAATATGCAATTGTAAACTTGAAGGACAATAATGTAACAATATGAATTATATTAAAAGGAACTACGATGACATTTCAAAAAACGCATTTACATGTATATAAGTGTTATGAAAGCTAAAATTCGATTTTGGTAACTTGTGGACGAGAAAAGAAAAAGCTTTTGTATGTATTTAAAATTTGGTAAGTATGTTTTTGATAACAAAATTACGCCAATAAGCGAAGAGTTATTTGGACATAGTTATTTATAAAAATATTTACAGAATTTATCAGAATTTGTAGATCTTATAAATTAGTGGAGAAACTCATCTTACAAAATCGTAAGAAGGAGGTTGAATATAAAATGAGCACTGAATACTTTTAAAGAACTTTTTTTCGTTTGCGTTTTTTTGAAACCTCCATGCCTTCAGAGAGAGGCAAAACAGACTGAAGTATGCAAGTTTAGGCTAGTGTATTTCTAGAATCTGTCAGAGTCTTCAAAAATTTTCTAGAATTTAATTAAATACTCCACAATTTTCTGGACTTTTCTAGACTCTTTCAGAGTCTTTTGACATCTACCAAAATCTTTTTGTCTGCCTCCAGAAGAATTTTTAACTTTAGGTGTTAAAAAGATTGATGCATATTAATTTTATTGTCAAATAACGTAATTTTTACTTTTAAAAATGCACGGAAAAAATAAAATCGCTAAAATTGCCCATTTAAATAGTTCAGATTTACTCTGAAGGCATTTCTCATGGAATTTAGTAAATTTTACCATTTTACATTGTAACTTGTGCAATGATCCCAGGTGGAAAAATTATGCATATGGGCAGTCACTATGCAAAAAATTATGCATAAATTATGCATAAAATATTGCAAACAAATGACAACTAGTTTTCAACTGTTTCCAACATTTTGATACCTTCAGATTCGTTTGAAGATTCGTTTGAATTGAACTATTGAATATGCATAATATATGCATAATTTTTGGCATAGTGACTACCCATAGTTCATTATGCATAGATTATTCATAATTTTTCCACCTAGGATAATAGTTGCATTCACGTTTTTCTTTGCCCGAGTTACAATTTGAATTGGTAAAATTTACTAAATTCCAGGAAAAATGCGTTCAGAGTGCATCTTAACTGTTTAAATGGGTAATTTTAGATATTTTCTTTTCTCCGCGTGTTTAGTCACAATTAAAATTTTTAATTTCTCCAGAAGTGTTGCAAACTGCAGTTATAACTATTTTCCGACGTGTAAAATCTTTCAGAATTTTCTATTATTTTGTTTTCTATAAATTTTATCTTCCCAAAAAATTCTCCTATTTCTAACAAAAAATCCCCTATTTTAGAAATAAGGTTATACCATCTTTAAAAATGAAGTCGGTTTTTTTCTAAGTAACCTTAATATATATTCAATATGATTGCTTCTAATTTATATATCCTCAAATAGCTATAAAGTCAATTATAGTGTACACTCCCGGCAGAAAGTTTGGGTACATTGATATTTTTCAAAAATTTCAAACGAATGTAATATTTTAAATAGACCTTCTTACGAATTTTTAACGATATTTCAGTACAAAGTGCAGAATTTCCCCTTTAAAATAAACCCTAGAAATTTAAAAAATGTGAAATAATTTGGAGATACGGGTAATTTAAGAAATTGGCAAAAAACTTTGTTTTTTATAGATATTTTCTCACAGAGTGATCGAAAACAATTCAAAAAGGGGTCATTCGACGCAGATTTAAATAAGTTTTAAGGAAATATCGTTAAGAATTGTTAAGAAATTGTATTTCAGATATTACATTCGTTTAAAATTTTTGAAAAATATCAATGTACCCAAACTTTCTGTCGGGAGTGTAAATATTATGCATAGCATATACATAATGCAAAAAATTATACATAATCAACTATATTATGAAACAAGTGAAAACTATTCATTATGCATAGACTATGTATAATATTTCCACCTAGGAATAATTCACAGTAAAAACAAAGATAATATTTAATCCGATTGGAGGGTACAAATTATCTGTAACAAAAATTAACTTGAGAGAGATAAATTGGACCCAATTTTACTGTATTGCAAAACTAAGTAAAAAAGCCAACTATTTCATGCCAGCCATCTCCATTAACTTTTACTGACAGGCGCATTAAACTCTCGTTTCGCTGTGTAATCACAATCGTAATCGAATGTGCATTCGCGAAAACAGACAGCCTCGCAATGGGACAAAAATCGAATGACAGATGAATTTCACTAATAGTACTTTTATGTTTCATCCACAGCACACAGTGGGCTTTTATTTATGTATAATAATTATAGCATTGGGATCAGCGGACCACTGTAGCCGATGGAAAAGCGCTCCTCTGAGTGATGGATTCTCGTATAGGTACAAAATAAACTGTTGTATAAGTATAGGCAGCAATCCAAACAGCGCTTTTATAACAAACGAACGAGCAATGTGCGTGTGATGCCACGATTTATTTTTTACAAAACATGCTGTTTCAAACGCAGTTTGAATTGTCGGCGTTCTCTTGGGATCGGAAGTACCGGATTTTTCATGATTTTGTTTATTGACACGCTTTATCAGCTGCTCGCGTGAGAAAAGGCATGGACTTCGATTCACAGCGTCGAGAGTTATCGACAAGGGGTTTTATAACACCAGTTTACACACCCTTAAGCCTATTGCAATCATCAAATGACGTCACATTTTTATTAGACTTTGTGGAATATCGAGCTCAAGATATCTCTTCAATTTTTTGAGTTATTTATGAATGAAGAAAGAGGAATACTGTTTAAAATTTCATTCATAGATGTATGTTTTGTTTTTTATTATAAGAGACTGAGATTCTGTTGTTTAATAATTTTATCTTTCTTTTTGCTCCAGGTATGTTGAAGAAAATCGGTTTCTTTCTATTATGCAACCCGAAAGAGTGAGTACAAAAAATCTATTTCTTTTACAATTATATTGTAAAATTGATATTAATAGTTGATGAATTCAATACAGAGTAGGATGTAAATCATATTGAAAAAAATAAAAAATGCTTCAAATAGACTGAAAACACATAAATTTGTTTATAAGAAAAAGGTGAAATATGTGCTAGAAGTGATATTGAAACCCTTAGTGGGGAGAACATAAAAAAAATGTTCAATTTCTCGCAGATGTTGTTGAAAGGAGGTTTCAGCTTGTCAGTAGCAAATCGGAACAATATAGGATGTCCAAGATTTAGGGGATTTTCCCCACTTTCCTCCTCTTCTGGAAAAAGTAGGAAGGGAGCTTAGGTCAGTAACTCACCTTCTTAAATCATTCCCCAATCTTCAAACAACCCCTATTGTCAAAATTATATTTCGTTAAACATTGCATCCAAATTTTCAAATTGAATAATAATTTACACGCTGGATTATTAATTGAATCCAACATTTATTAGGTATTTCGTATTCCATTTATATAAATTAGCATTTTAGGTAATTTCAGGTAATATAGTACATATAAATGAAAATGTAGAAAATGTTATATTTTATTAAAGATGCAAAGCATGGGATAAAATGGCACTATTTACTCATTAAATCTTTAGAATTACACCATTAAGCTCGCCCTTTGAGCGCAATAATAAATAATTGTCTTTGGAAAGTAACTTTGACTCGAGAGATGGATGTAGTCTAACTTTGTGAGACTACGAAGAAGAACGGATGCCGGATGTTTAGATTGAGAGAGCCGTCTTTATTGCTTTGCCTGGTGATGGGTTTCGCCTCGCGGGATTTTAAATTTCGCTGTATGCAATATTAAGCGCAAATGCATCTGCAAATTGTAATATTAAGCAAATCATTCTCTTGTTTACACAAAGTATATGGCATGTTGTACCAGCATCGACCACATGAATAAACAATAGTTCAAAACCCTGTTTCCACCCGCACATTTATGCTACTGTCACATTTAGTGCGTACACACAAGCGTCCATACAAATGTTATTTACCACATAAAGGTTTATTTCAGTTATTCAAGGGAATTATTGAATAAATTCATATACAAATTCTAGAGTTAAAAGATTCTTTTTCAGTACTTTTTTATTTTTTAAATCTGAAATACTCACTTTCGACTAATGAAACTAATGAATTACTCATTTTAGACTAAAAATGAGTAAACACGGTTACTAAATCATTTGGTGAACGAATCGGTACTGTTTCATTAGTTACAATTGGCTATTTTAGATTCAAAAAGTAAATTTGTGCTAAATGAAAATACTCCCTGCCATCTAGTCTTTTTCCTGAGTTTCATTTGCCATTTATGCGACATTTATTGTTCATTTTCTATGTCTTTTTTCCCTCCCGGAGTTTAATTCATTCATTTTATAGCAATTACGTTGAGAATGAAGACTCTGAAGAATAAAAATTACTCATAATGCTCTCTGTTAGATAATATCCCCTCTTAGTTTAATAAACTCGACATAATGCTGCTCTTTTGCACAATTAGTCATTCAGAAAATGATTATAACTCAGGAAAGTTATTTTCCAATTGAACACTTTATCTCGTTTCTTAAAACGTTCAATCGACGTCTTGTACTTGGCGCACTTTATTACAAAATATTACTCTTAAGATCAGTGGGCGAGACTTTACGAGTTAACCACTTTGCGGGCGTCAAAGAAAAGGTGTGAGAAGGTCGAGATGATACCATAAAAAAAAGAATAGCGCGAGGTTAAAGGGAAAGGAAAAAACGGAAATGTAAGAGAGATAAAGAGAGGGAGAGAGAGAGAGAGATTGGAAAAGGGAGGGAAGGTGAAAAAGCGTGCGAGAAGTCGAGCGAGATGAAAAATCTTCGGGACGACTTTCATTGGAAAATTGCGAGCTACCTTCAAGACAGAATGATTTATGCACCCGTGCAACGGCCATTTTCTCCAATCTCGTACCGACGGGACTTTTCCTGAGAACTATATCTTACCTAAGTGTCGCAAGTTTCCTTATTTGCTTCTCGTTTTCCGGTTCGTGGCGAGAGAATTAAAATTTTTCTCCATTTTCACCAAAGACATCAATTATCCGTCAAGGTGAATTAAATTCACAGGAAAATCTGCGGTTTTTTGTCCCTTTAGAAAAATGTAAACCAACAAAAGTAAAATGCATTTTCTAAATATTTAGAAATTTAAAAAACAGCTTTATCTTCGCTTTCAATTTAGTTTCTTCTCACAAGATTATAATTTAATTTTTTAAAGTAAAAAATTTCGAGAAGATTTTGACTTTGAGTGACTGTTAAATATGTATATTTTTGCAAAAATAGGAAGTTACTTTATTCTTTAAAGTGGTTTTTTTTAGAATGACTAATAGCTAATAACTTTTAAATTTACTAAAACATTATTAAGTGTCTGTCAAGTTCGATTGGAAGTTAGTTCTTCTTATGGGAAATCGAAGGTCTTATTTGTTGTAAAATGTAAGATTAAGATGAAAAATTGAAGGACAGTAGGTAACAGATGGAAGAGCCAGTCGAAGTTACTTGTATCCCTCAGGCGTCTTTTCCTCCTCTCTTGACTTTTGCCCCCCGAAGGCATCCGAGTGTGGAAGACAGTTTGCATTTAAAGATAAATTGCCAAAATGCAGTGGTGACATAAATCAAAAAATACACGCAGAAGATATTACAGAACGTGTCAGGGTTGAGAGGTTATAAATTGTCCAGCTTGTTGTGGGAATCTTGGGAGGGTTAGCTTCGTCGAAAAATTAAAAGGTCTTAAAAACTTTCAGAAAATAAGAGAGCATAATGTGTTTTTCACAAATCCTAAAAATAAAGTATATACGCATGAAACCCAAAAAACGTTCCAAAATTTTCTGAAAACTTTCACAATTTTGTTACAATAATCTAACTTTTCCCAAAAACTGTTTCTCCCGGATCTATAAAAGTTCTCTAGACTACATATTTCTATAATTTTCTTAAATCTGAATCATCAGAATTCTCCATAATCCTCTAAGAATCTTTCATAGAATCTTTTAGACTCTGGCATAATTTTTTAGGAGCTTTCAGAGACTTCCAAAATCCTAATAGACCCACAAATATTCTAGACTCTTCCAGAATCTTCCAAAATTGTCTAGAATTTTCTAGGACTCTTTGAGTGCCTTTCAAAATCTTTTAGAATTTTCAACAATTCACTGAAATCTGTAAAAATTCTCTAAAATATTCTAGACTGTTCCGCAATCCTCTAGAATTGTCCAAAATCTTCTGGACTTTTCCATAAGCTTCTAAAATCTTATATACTCTTTCAGAATTCTCCACAGTCTTTCAGAATCGTCTAAAATCCTTCAGAATTTTCCAGCCTGGCCGATAATGTTCTAAAATTCTCCAAAATATTCTAGACTGTTCCAAAATTTTGTAGAATCTTCTAAAATCGGCTAGAATTTTTGAGGACCCTTGGAGTCTTCCAAAATATTTTAGAATTTTCAACAATTCACTGAAATCTGTAAAAATTTTCTAAAATATTTTAGACTGTTCTGCATTCTTCTAGAATTGCTGAGAATCTTCTGGACTCTTCCATAAGTATATAGAATCTTCTAAACTCTTTCAGAATCCTCCACAGTCTTTCAGAATCGTCTAAAATCTTTCTGAATTTTCCATAATTACCGAAAATGTGTTCAAATTTTCCAAAATATTCTAGACTTCCATAATCTTATGGACTCTTCCATAATCTTCAAGAACCCTTTAGAATCTTCCAGAGCCTTCTAGAATCTGCTAAACTCTCTCAGAATCCACCACAGTTTTTCAGAATCGTCTAAAATCCTGTAGAATCTTCCAGAATTGCCGATAATTTTCTAAAATTCTCCAAGATATTCTACTGTTCCAAAATTTTATAGAATCTTCTGAAATCGGCTACAATTTTTTAGGACCCTTGGAGTGTCTTCCAAAATCTTCTAGAATTTTCAAAAATTTACTGAAATCTGTAGAAATTTTCTAAAATATTCTAGACTGTTCCGAAATCTTCTAGAATTGTCCAGAATTTTCTGGATGTTTTCATAAGCTTCTAAAATCTTCTAAACTCTCAGAATTCTCCACAGTCTTTCAGAATCGTCTAAAATCCTCTAGAATCTTCCAGAATTGCCGATAATGTTCTCAAATTTTCCAAAATATTCTAGACTGTTCTAAAATCTTATAGAATCTTCTGAAATCTGCTAGAATTTTTTAGGACCTTTGGAGAGTCTTTCAAAATCTTTTAGAATTTTCAACAATTCACTGAAATCTGTAAAAATTTTCTAAAATATTTTAGGCTGTTTCACAATCTTCTAGGATTGTCGAGAATTTTCTGGATTCTTCCATAAGCATATAGAATCTTTTAGGCTCTTTCATAATCCTCTACAGCCTTTCAGAATCGTCTAAAATCCTCTGGAATCGTCCAGAATTTCTGATAATGTTCTAAAACTCTCCAAAATATTCTAGACTGTCACATAATCTTCTAGAACCTTTTTAGACTCTTCCAGAATCCTAAAAAACCTCTAAATCTTTCACACACTTCTTAAACTTAAATCCTCCACTTAAATCCTTGTTAATATACTGCACAGAATCATCAGCACTCTTTTAGAGCATTCCATAACTTTAAGAATCTTCTAGACAATTTCAGGATCCTCCAAAGTCTTTCAGAGTCTTTGCTAATCTTTCAAAATTTTCAGATTTGTTTTCCACTCAAAGGTCTCTTATTTTTGGAAAAAACAATCTTTCTGACGAATCAGAACAAGATGTTCCATTTTTAATAAAAAATCCAGTACATCAGTTGATGAAGGTAGAAAATGACCAGAAGAAAGGAGGTTAATTAAAAATTTTTAAAGAAATCTGGACAGGGGAGAAGACGTGAATGAATAAAGATTAGCTAAAGGAAAGCAGGGAGCGAGAATGGTGAAGAGGTGGTACCTCGGGTGTAGCTATGTGGGAGGAGGGTTGAAAACAAGTGGAGGGTGTTTCCCTGTATCCAAGCTACGAGTGGCCACGACAACTCAGTAGAGGACCAGAGGGTTAATGTACATGAATGAGAAAATGCGCATTCTTGATCCCGAACCAAGCGACGTTGTGCCACTTGAAACAAGCAACGGAAAAACTCTAATGGATCCGTTTTTAACATCTTCACCAACTCACTTGCAAAAAATGCTTTCGACTTTGTGCTCGAGACAAGAGTGAGTTTGAAAGAAAAAAAAATCAGAGTTAAAGGGGACCCAAAAAATCGACGGAGCGGAAAGCGAGTGCCAAGAATCATGTAATAAAGAACAAAAACCTACAATATTTTCAGTTAAAACTATTTTTGCATTCTCCATTTTCATTACTTATTATTACTAATTTCATTGTTACGACAATATAATTAATTTTTTGAGGGAAAAGAGATATTCTTTGCGAGAACCCAATTATGTATTTTATTCTGGTCAAGAGAGACTTGTGTTACTGAATTTGAATTTTTTAACGCTGAGTGAATTCTGGCGATTTCCTCGAAATTCACTAAGGGTTTTAATTACACTGCAATTCGTGCATACTCTATCGAGTCGGAAATAAAGTTAGTAAATTTCTCCTGATCACATCGAGTGAAAAGTTGGCTTTGCATATTTGAGTTGAGTGAATTCTGGAAATGCGTTCGAGTCAAAAGCTCTGAGAACATTCGGCTAACACATTGAAAATGTGCTCGGCAGTCCGAAAATCCAATTTGACCCTGGATCTTACGTTAAATCCACTTATCAAATCTCTGTCCAAAACTTGCAAGTTTACTTTCACTTACGTATAATTTAAATCTACTCTTTATCTAAATTGAGCCTTATATATAATAACTCGTTAAAAATATGATTTTATATTTAAAGATTTGTTAAAAATTGTATTTTGGAAATTTGTTGATGTAAAATTTTCCTCTATAACTAACTCGCTCGAATCCAGAAAGCCGCAATACCAATATTTGTCGAGTGATAATGCTAGTGAATTGAATATCAAATTACCAATGTGTTGTCAGAAAGGTCGAAGGTGAATGGAGGATTGGCTCACGGAAGGTTGATCTATCGAGTTTCCGTATTATGTGCTTTTAGAACCGAATTGGCGACGTCGAGAGTCTGGAAAATGAACGAAAAAAAAGCGTCCCACGAGATCAGCGTTAGGACGAAACGTCTCGCTGATTCTATTCCAAGCCACTCAGGTTTTGAATCATTATCGGAGCACACATTCCTAGTCTCTACACAGGGGACACATGGTAATGGGGATTCAAGCCTTTCCCAATGTATTTCATAATTTTAGAGGTGCAGTCAATGAATCGTTTTTCCTTTATTTCTCTGCTTTGGGAGTTTCAGTATTTCAAGGCAATTTTAGGTCCTTTCAAGATCGATGAATGTAGCATAGATAATTTGCCAAGAGACGGAGTTTTAACGATTTTCTGAAAATATTTGGGAAAAAAGTAACTAATATTCAACATTAAATTCACTTTTATCCGGAGTATGTGCTTCCGATGATGAATGCTTACGTTTTTCATGGCTCTCTATCACTTTCTCTCCTTAAAGATATTATTTTTTAAGACTAATTTAAAATTATTTAAAATTTAAAGAAATAAATGTTTAGTTCATATTTTTCAAGAGACGGAGCTTTAACGCGTCTCGGAAAATGGGAAAAATGGAACTAATGTTCAGGAACAAATTTACTTTTATCCGGAGGAGGTATAATTGGGGAAAAATTTACTTTTTGCCTGAGCAGGTGCATTCAACGATAAAGTCGTCTTGGTTTTGACTCTGTTTTGCTTTCAATCCTTAAAATAATATTTTTTAATATTCATTTCAAATCATTATTAAATCGTAAATGACTAAGATTTTTAGTTGCGAATTGAAAATAGTAGCCCTTTTTATGACAAAATAACAATGGCGGAATTTAAAATGTAATATGGGAAATTGTATGAATAGAAACATATTTTTAAGTGATTTTTTGTTGATTTAAAAATATCTGATACAAATCGGCGAGGAATCATGAGAGTAAACCTCTCAATGGGACTTCCGGTAACACAAATTTTGCTATAATGGCGGACAGCATCACCAATGAGATTTGAATATGTTTCGCGCCTAAATACGTCACTTCCGCCTAATTTTCTTCCATACCCATCAAAAAATGGCTGCCAGTCAGATTGTTTTGTTGTGAAATTAAGTTTGTGAACGGTTTTTGTACTTTGTGTTTAAAAGTGGTTATACAAAGTCGATAAATGTTCTTTAGCGACTTGAACTTTTATTATCATTTGTTTAAAAGCTTTTTCGTTGTATAATTAATTCATATTTATTATGGAAGTAAAAAATTGCAACATAATCACAAAATAACTAAGGAACGTTTGTACTCTCTAAATCTGAATTAGTGAAAAGTGGGCTACTAATTTACTTTAGTGAAATTTTTTACTAATTATTAGTTGTATTTTACTGTTGTTTTAGTAGTTTTAAATTTTTCATTAAAAGTTTAGTCAAAAGCTACTAATAATTAGTAGAAATGTTCACAAAACTGAATTAGTGATCCTCTTTTCACTAATTCAGATTTAAAGAGTATGTTCCTAACTGTTTATAATTACAAACAAAAAATTTTTCCAACATATTTTTTCAGATTTCTTTTTGTAATTAAAAACATTTAGGAATATGCAAACGTTCCTTAGTGTCTCCTATTTAAGCTCCCAAAGTTTCAACTTGATATCTTATTTCGTGTGGCCGTGAGTTGAGCGACACAAAAAGTAGAAGAAAAATTTTGAAATTAGTGTGACATACCCTTAAGACTCATTTCAAATTATTTAAACTTTAAAAAATATATGTTTAGTTCATATTTGTTAAGAGACGGAATTTTAACGCGTTTCGGAAAATGCCTGGGAAAAATTATAGTCAAGTTATTGAAGACTTTATTAATATTAATGGTATTAATTAGAGGTTTATATGTGAAAAATATATCGATTAAGTTTGTGAACGGAAAAAATTATGCAAAACACAAAAAAAAAATTAACTTCTATATAAATTTAATTTTTCTACCTTCAAAGTCAAATTGAGAAATTCTCACAGGATATTCCGGGCAGTATTCTTCATCATCTGATTTTCTTTCATTTCTTGCAGCTTTTTTTGATTTTTCTATATGGCCTGTTGCATAATTAACAAATATTATATTGTTATGAACCTAAATTATTATATGTATTTTAATACCACAAATCACGAACAGTGAAGACATAAATTATTAATGAATAAAAATCAGAACAGTTAAAAATTGCTAATTACGTTTATCAAAATTTGTGTCGTTGAAATATTTTTGAATAAGGGGCGTAACGCTTGGGCAAGAGAGAGGTGTCTATAATTCACTTGAAACTAAGAGAGACACAGATATACCAAAAGCGTTACGTATTTTTTGAACAACCCCTAATGCACAAATTGAATAAAATATGTTTTTAATTATTTTTTTTATTTATTTGTTTAAGATTTTACGTAACATTTTTCACGAACGCCCCTTTTTAGAATAATTTTATTAGATAAACTAATGGAAAATTTTAATTAAAAATTAAATAAATTTACTTTTTCTTATTTCAAGAGGTTCACATTTTCTTCGGAATTTCAAAAGATTTCCAGAGCTCTCTATCACTATCGGCCCTTAAGAAAATATAATTTTTTTAGGCTTATTTAAAATTGAAATGAACAGATGTTTAGTTCATATTTGTCAAGAGGCGGAGTTTTAACGATTTTCGGAAAATATCTGGGAAAAATGGAACTAATATTCAAGATCAAATTTCCTTTTATCCGGAGTGTGTGCTTCCGATGATGAATGCTTCCGTTTTTCATGGCTCTCTATCACTTTCTCTCCTTAAAAAAATATTATTTTTGAAGACTCATTTAAAAGTATTTAAAATTTAAAAAATATATGTTTTCGTCATATTTGGGGAAATGAATCAATGAATCGTTTTTCTTTTATTTCTCTGCTCTGGGAGTTTCAGTATCTCAAGACAATTTTAGGTTCTTTCAAGATCGATGAATGTAGCACAGATTTTTTATATCAAGAGGCTATTATCAGGGATTGAATTGTTAGGGATCGTTCAAAAATTACTTACGTTTCTGTTGCGATAATGGTGAAAAATGGGAATACTCTCTTATCTTGATATCCTGTCTCTCTTATCTTTAAATCTTGTCTCTTTTATATTGAAATTTTGTTTCTCTTATCTTGAAATCCTGTCTCTCTTATTTTGAAATCCTTATAGATTTAATTATCTCTGGGTTTATAAGAAGATTTTTAATTTCTGAGATATTATCTCTTTCGTTGTAGGCCGTCTCAAGTCTAGACGAGTCGCAGACATCGAAGTAGATCGAAACCAGAGATGGGAGAAGCTCACCCTCGATTCAGCGACGGAATGTGGGTTAGGGTCGACCGCAAATTAACTTATAACTTTCTGTTCTGTCCCCTTGTAATTGGGTCAATTTTAACTTTGTTTCCACTGTTGTTTCGAATGACATTTAACTTCTTCAGCTGATTCAATTTAATTCGATGCAATAAGTGAATTTGTATCTTCAATTTCTCTTGGCTGCAATTTCTAACAATTTACTACAATATTATACAGTAAAAAAGAATACTTAAAATTGTTACACCTTAAAATGGTTTAGATTAAATTCAGCAAACTTTTGTCTTAATTTAAGCACTATTGGTCTAAATTTAATACCACGTTACCTGAATTTCAGAATTAAGTCTTAAATTCAGAATCAATTTTGCTTAAATCTAGATAAAACTGAATTTAATCTAAACCATTTTAAGGTGTAACAATTTTAAGTATTCTTTTCTACTGTGTAGATTTTCTCATAATACCTACCTGCAATTGACATTTATCTATTGTTTTTGGGAGAGATTACATATTATTGTTTTAAATTTTGATTTTCACTTTTCTGTTTCCACTCTTCGTCCATCAGATTTAAAAATCAAAAAATAAGATTAGAAGCTGAGAAGTTAAATATGTACATTAATAGGGATAATAATTTACGTTATGTACTTATTTATATGTTAAATATTTTCTTTAATAATAAAGAAACTGCAAAAAATCCATAGAAAAGCATATTTTAACGAAGGGAAAAAACAAAAAATAATTCTGATAGCTTCTCGAGTCAAACTGTCGTTTATTATCAGGATTAAATTCGAATTCTGATACGATTGGAGAAACGTCAGGTGATCAGGACATCCTCCAATGTCTTCTTGCTATTAGCGACGTGACGAAGGATCCCCAATGACGTAAAGTCTCCAGGACTTTAATACCTAAAAGCATTCCTTGCGATTATTGACAGGGGCGAGTGGACCTTAGTAAGCTTTCGATTTTTCAAGTCCTTTTCAGAGACCCTTATCTTGGCAAATCCTACAGAAAGCATTTCTTTTACTTTCTACGCTTATAAAACGATTTGTAGAAAAAGCGATGAAAAAGTTCTTTTTTATAGAAATAAAATAGAATACCCAGTTATCGTCAACTTGAAACTTTAGAAATCTAACTTTAGAAATAACTTTAGGCTAACTTTAGAAATCTTCATAAAGTTAAAAAAAATGAAAGGCAGTTTACATATGTGACGTTCCGCGAGGAAAGGGACCTTAGGGTTAAAAAATCGATTTTCATTTTTTTGATGCTATCGAT
>JBAGKK010506550.1:0-14323 GCA_037177015.1 Euceroptres primus | reverse complement strand
CTCAAGTATGGCTAGTTGTAAGTGCATTGAGCTTAAAACAATCCCCAGTCTGGCTAGCGGCTAACTTCTAGTCGATGGAGTGGCTTAATTCAATCTCATATTGTAGCTAGTGACTAGTTTTTACTCCATAACGCTAACTTCTAGTTCTATATCCAGCTAGTTTGATGATTTCTATTCAAGGCTAGTTGTTAGCGGGATTGGTCTACTTTATATCATATCTTAAAAGAAGACTTTTTTGGACTAAAATTAAGACTTTTTTTCTGTGTAGTGAAAAAATTATGCATAATTTATGTATAATTATCGATTGTCACTATGCATGCAATTATCGATTGAATTCTCGATTGTCACTATGCAAAAAATTATACATGCACACTAAATCTAAAGGTATCGAAATGTTTCAGACTAGTGATGCACCTCAAGACAAGAAAATCTTGATCTTGCTTCATATCAATCGAAATTTCTAGAATATTTTAAACTAAGATTCTTGAATAGTTAAAAGTTTTTTGTTTTTTTCGAGAAGTCTTGCTTTTGACAACATGAAGCAGGGTGAAAATGTTTAGGTAGCCATGGTAATATATAGATTAGTGCGATTCAATAATTTTTTCAAGATTCTTGATAATGACAACGACAATGATAATGATCGATTGATAATGATCAAGACAAGATCTTGAAAGACAAGATCTCGCTTAAATGCATCACCATTGCAGACAAATGACAACTAGTTTTCAACTGTATTCATTGATTTTTATGAAAAATTAAAGTCAAAATGCGAGAGACATTAAAACGTGCGACAAAGTAGCAAATTGTACGTTTTCTGTCCTTTTTTTTTAAAATTCCGAGCTTGACTTGGGTTTAAGTCTGAGATTAGAGTGAATAACTACAATAGCATGGCAACTGGCGACCTGGAGAACTAACCCCCTCTCACCCCCTACTTGTTCTCTTGGTTTCCCGCGAAGCGTGAAAGTGGACGACGTGTGGATACGGCTTAAAGGTTGCCGCGGGATTCTCATGGGAGAATAATGGCATCGCGAATAATTAACGGCTTGAGCTTCTGGCGTGACGAATCCTATCTCTGTTTTGTCCTCATCTCTTGCAGTCATCCTTCTCTTTTTGTTTCTCCCTTCATCCTACATTTTCAAAGCTTTCTCTCTCTCTCTCTCTTTCTCTTTTGTAATCCTCTAATCCCAGCATATCTAACCTTGAATGGAAAGCTTTCCACTGTGCAGTGGGACACACATTCCTTCGCATGTCGTAGTTGGCATGTCGAGGTGAGCAACGGCATGCAGCGGCATCCAATATTCGCTAATAGGTCGCGGTTACGACCCCGCGAATTCCACACTCGCATACCGAAGTCGATTTCAGCTGGGACTTAAGAAGCAGTATTATTCACTTGAAAAAAAAACTACAGTTGCATGACGAAAGAATTATTAATTTAAAAATTTAGAAAATTGCATCTATGTCAAAAATTGGTGAAATAGTTTTGCATGTGTTTTAGAGGATTTTGAAATAGTTTACTTTTTGCATCAAATTTACAATCAAATCGAGTAAGATTTGTTTATTACACAAAGTGGCACGGTGGGCTTTGATTGAGTTGACGCCAAAAGGGCTTGCACTTCTCTTTTTTCTTCTGAAATAATTTGAGTGCTGCCTCACGATTATTTTGAGACCAAAAAGAAAAAATCGCTGGAGGGATTGTTGAATAAACTTAATTTCTATTTTTATTTTCAGCTTATTATGTATATTTTCGTTAAAATAACTCCAAAGCGGTGCTTTTGTAAATTTAACTCTGTAATTTGGCACAGAAAAAAAAGTATCTAAACGTTAAATATCTTTGGACATCCGGGACACATTAAAATTTTGGAAAAAGTGTGAAAAATTGCAGTTTTTCTCAGTTTTAAAAATATTTCTTTACTTCAGAGCAGGCTAGTTTAAATTCGTTTCAACCGAGGTTTTAGTTTTTGCGTTAAAAGTTGTTCTTATAATAATAAAAGTACATAAAATAATATACAAACCTGAAAAACTTTATTAATTCCTGAAATATATCCATAAAAATGAGTTTTCTTCTAAAAGTTGATTCACTTGATTTTTATGGACATATTTAAGGAATTATTAAAGCTTTTTAGATTTGTATGTTCTCTGATGTACTTTTATTATTATAACAAGAAACTTTAACGCAAATTGCAGTAGAAACGCTATATTTTTAAAAAAACTTGCTTTTTAATGAACTTTCATAAAAAAGTGGGTATTTTTCAACATCCTATAACTTCGGACGTGTGAGAGATATAAATATAGTTTCATCTATTGGATCATTAATTTCTGTAATTAAAATTATTATTATAATTTTTATTATATGAGAAAGATTAATTTCAAAACGTTTATTATTATATAAAAATAATTTAAATTCATCTATTGAATAATAAGGTATCCTCCTTTATATCATTCATACAATGAATATTCAATAATTTCCTATAGCATTTTATTTTTTTTTTAGATTTCCTTTTTATTAAGGGGTTGACGTATTTAGTCGTTCATGACGTATTGCACCTTGACGTACTGAAAAATGAGGCCTTTTTTTAGAAATTGTTCCCTCCGCTACTAATAAAGCAACGAAAAAATGGTTTTCAGCGTTCATTCTATATGTCATTAGGTATACAAAACAATTATCTTTTTTTTATTTAATACAAAATGGTGGCGTAGGAGTAGCTAAAGTGAAACCATGTTTTTCAATTTGGTGGGCAGTATAACTCAAAGAATTTTCATCCGATTGACTTGAAATTTTAACTGTAACTTCTTAGATTATCTAAAGCGGTACACACGGTTTGTACTATTGATTAAAAATAACATTTTTTATAAACAAATTAAGGTCGATTTTTTATTGGAAATTTTTTTTCAAACCGCTGCTATTTTGCAAAAAATCAATATTTTTAATAATCTTGTGTACCGCTTTAGATAATCTATCTAAGAAGCTACAGTTAAAATTTCAAGACAATCGGATGAAAATTGCTCGAGTATACTGCCCACCAAATTGAAAAACATGGTTTCGCTTTAGCTACTCCTACGCCGCCATTTTGTATTAAATAAAAAAGAAGAAAATTGTTTAGTATACCTAATGACATATAGAATAAACCCTTAAAACCATTTTTTTGTTGCTTTATTAGTAGCGGAGAAAAAAATTTCTAAATAAAGCCTCATTTTTCAGTACGTCAAGGTGATATAACCCCTTAAGTCTGCTTTAACTAATATTGTGACTATTTTTGTCCACAGTGCACAGAAAATATGCTATTTCATAAAAACAAAAACTATTTTTTTTACAAATTTTTCAGAAGAAAAAATTCTCAAGGCTCTATTTCCTAAACTATATGAGATAAAAAATTCTTCTTTTTTAGTTTCACGGGGAATTTAATGTACTTCAATTTTTGTTGAGATGAATTTGAAGTGGCATGCTTTGAAGTGAAGAAATATTTGAAAAACTGATAAAAACTGAAATTTTTCAAACTTTTTCCAAAATTTTAATGGTTCCTAGATGTCCAAAGATGTTTAACGTTTAGATACTTTTTTTCGATACCAAACTACAGAGATTAAGCTACAAAGGCACTGCTTTAGAGTTATTTTTATTTTTCTTTTTGGTCTCAAAGTAATCATGAATCATCACTGAAATGATTTCAGAAGAAAAACGAGAGGTGCAAGCCCTCTTGGGTTGAACTCAACCCAAGCCCACCGTGGTGGTTTTTAAGAAATGTAATTTCTTGTTATTTTCGTGAAAAAATAAATATTAATTTTTCATGTATTCATTTTTTTAAATCGTGTGTGTTTAAACTGTTTAAATAATAAGGCAAAGGAACCAAATCCGGGTGAGAGGTTCAAATGCGAATCATTATTGCTTTTGCCGTAAATAAATACAATTGTAAACTAAATTTTTGTGAAGTATTCAGTTTATTTGTTATGCTAAACATTAGACAAAAAGTTTACAATATAGTTATTTGTGCAATAATAATAATAATGATTTGCATTTAGACCCTTGATCTGTATTTGGTTCTTTTGGCTTAAGGAGGAAGTAGATAGTCGGAAAAAAGTTAGTCAAAGCGCCTATTTCCTCAGGTTTTTCAATTTAAATAGTCTGTTTATTAAATTTTTTTAGTCGAAATGTGGAAAATTTTATCTCCATCAAATAAGTCATCAAAAGTTTCCATTGGAGAAAAGTTACAGATTTTTTTCATTCCGAATCTTTAGACATTTTTTAGTTTTCAGCAGACTCCGAATCAAAAAAATGTGTGATTTTTATCCGATTGAAACTTTTGGTGGTTTATTTAATCGGAAATATAATTTTTCGCATTTCGACTAAAAAAATTTGATAAACAGACTATTTAAAATGAAAAACCTGAGGAAATAGGTGCTTTGACTAATTTTTTTTCCGACCGTCTGTCCAATTCCTCCTTAAGCCAAAAAAACCAAATCCGGATCAAGGGTGTTAATGCGAATCATTATTATTATTGCACAAATAACTAGAATTGTAACCTTTTTTAAAACTTTTAGCTTAAAAATAAACTGAATACCTCACAAAAATTTAGTTTACAATTGCATTTATTTACGGCAAAAGCAATAATGATTAACATTTGGACCTCTGATCCGGATTTTGTTCCTTTGCCTTATACTTTAAACAGTTTAAACACACACGATTTTTAAAAAATATATATAAAATTTAATACTTATTTTTGTACGAAAAATAACAAGAAATTACATTTCTTAAAAACCACTTTGTGGTTTTATTTCCGATTCAATAAGCCACCAAAAGTTTCAATCGGATAAAAATAACACATTTTTTTCATTTGGAGTCAGCTGAAAACTAAAATTTGTCTAAAGATTCTGAATGAAAAAAATCTGTAATTTTTATTCAACTGAAACTTTTGATGGCTTATTTGATGGAAATAAAATTTTCCACATTTCCATTACAAAAAATTTGATTAAAAAACTGTTTACGATTAAAAACCTGAAGAAATAGGCGCTTTGACTAACTTTTTTTCCGACTATCTGTCTTCTTAATTCATAACATGTACTAAAAATAGATTTGGATGTTCACTTCTCAAATAATTAAAATCCATTTTACTTTTTGTTTCAGGTGAGTCCTTTCACACTTTAAAACATTCACCGAAAACCCTACTTTAATGCATGATATTGGTAAGTGAAAAAACAATTTTTCCACTTTTTCCTTACAAGGAATGTTATAAAAGTGAGAGAAATCCATTTTCAAAAATCAACTTTATCAATCAAAGATCCTGTACTAAAAAACTGAAAGATTCAAATTCCGAAATTAAAATTAGCAATTAGGTAATTTGCATTTCATGTTTGAGCCCTTTTTTTCAAAGAATTATAATTGTTATTTGCATAAAACGGTTCACTGAGAAGTGTAAATTCTTAATCAAAGAAATCTTGAACAATGAGGAAAAATGAAAAAAAAATGGCAAGGGAATGGATAGAAATGAAAGAAAATGAAAATTTTCGACCACTGAATGATTTTAAATCCAAATAAGTGGTTAGTAGGCGAAACAATAAATTCTGAAGCATGAAAAAGACCAATCGAACACAAATGAGGCAATTCCTCGTATCGATTTATGTCCCTTGCTCCAGTAAAATCCATTTACGATCATTGCAGAGGCTCAGAAACTTGAACCTGAATCATATGATCGAATCACTTCTGGGAAATTTCGTGCGAGGTCTTGAGCTTCATTAGGCGAACCGGTCTAAAAACCGGCTAAAGAATATGAAGACCCTCGCCAAAATAATGTCCGTTTCCTCTTTTTACCCTTCTTTATTACCCACATGAGTGTTATAAGTAAATAGTTCACTTCAGACCAAACGACTTCTTCCTGCACAATTTCGAGAAAACTTCTTGTTTTGTACGAAATATATATATATATATATATATATATATATATATAAATTATTGTATTTATTTTATTGTATCTACAATAATTGTAGAAATGCCCTCGTACAAAGAAGTCTTAATTCTATTTGTCAAACAAATAATTTTTGTTTTTCATTGAAGTAAGACTCTGAAGAATCAACCCAACAATTTTTGGCCCAGCTTTTTTCTGTTCTCCAATTCTTTTATTTTATTGGAGCATCGATTCTGAACATTCCTCATTGTTCATTTGTACATTCTAAATGTGAAATGAAGTTTTTCTAGCGAAACGAACGTTTTTGTAACTGATATTTCAAGTATAGTATGCATTAAAATTTAAGGAGGTACTCGCAGTATATTCAAACTCAGAATTAGTCCAATTTTATTACACTCAGAGAAAAAGTTGTCTTGAAACAAAAGTATCAACTCGCTCGTGTTTTGTCTTGAACCACGTAAATTTGAATTTACGTCAAGATTAGGTGAAGTTTCTCGCAAGAGGACTATGTTGCTTATGTTTGCTGCAAAAGGCTTCCTTTTGAGACAAAAGGAATCTTTTGAACATCCTCTTAATCTTAAATTTAAGAGGAAATTCCATTTGTTTCAAAAAACATCCTTTTGTCGCAAGAGGAAATTTCTCTGAGTGTATATTGATTCATAAAGTTTCTTCATTCAAATAAATAAATAAAGTCAAAGAAAATAGTATAGTTTCGGTCATAAATGTTTATTTATAGTAATTTGTACTTTCGTGCTTTGTTTTCCGATTTAGAAGAAACTCATAATATTTATTCAATGTTATTAAAAATTACTTTTCTAAAATGGAGAAAATATCTCAATAACCCAAAAAACCGTTAACAATTATGAGACCACCTATTTTTTAAATGAAATATGTTTCAGTTCCTCTTCTATAATAAAATTAATTGCAGTTAACAATGAGCCTTTTTTATTTTATAAATCAAGATAAACATTGATTAATTTTGCGCTTGAGCACGGAGAGAATATCTTTGACTTTACGAATTAATTTCAACTAAAAAAATGTACATTTTGTTACATGATTAATATGAGAGACCTGTAAGTCATAATATATTAAAATTAAATTGATAAGACAGAATAATAAAGAGAGGAATTAATTAACCTCACAGACATAAATTAAGATAAGAAAGAATTAATAATGACGTTCTTGAATATAAAGTTTTGAGGATTTACTAAAAATCACAATTTAAAATCCTCAAAACTTTCTAATCCATAATTATACATATAATCCAAGAAAATGCATAATTTTAAATTAAGATAAACTATCAAATGGATGTTTCCAAAAGTAGACATAATGAGAAGCAGTTTAGACACTTTTCCAACGTGTTTGGCAATCTAATAATTATGTAGATCATACACTTAGAGGTAAATATTGTATTCCCATATTAAAATAATGACTTTTTTGTCACGGTAGGGTGCACATGTGCATGAATGCGGCACTGTTATCTCGTCTCTTAACCCCTCAGCGTTGCTCTTTCTCTCTTCTGCTTTGGAGCAGCTTTCTAAAGAGTTACGCAACGCACCTCGTCCGTTGATTATTTTTCTTTTTAGTGCCGGCGGTTTAAGAATTTTTAAATAGCGGTTGAATGAAACCGGTTTCCCTGTTCCTCGTGGGAGGCTCTCTTCGCCTCTCACCTTCCAGTCTCTCGGCACAGAATCGTAACGTAGTTGGTCCCCAACGTGGGTCTCTCGTACGAGAATCCTCTATCTCTTTCCTCTTCTCTTTATCTCTTTTCTTCTTTCCTCCTCTCATAATTCTCTTCCTCAATCGTACGAAAGTACAAAACCATGGGAGAAAGGACATAAAAATACTTCTCTTGAGACTTATAGTTTTGGGATCCTCTCCCCGTATCCGAATTCATAAAAGAGCGCTTGATTTTTATTTGAACCAGTGAGAAGATTCTTGGAAATGATGCTTCAGACTTTGGATTTAGAGTCCGTGACTATCCTTGAGGATTACAATTGTGGACTTTGGCATTGGCATTCTTTTTGTAGTCCTCCTTTTGTAAGGAGTTCTTGATTAGTCAACCTCAGAGGAAGAATTCTGGAGTTGAGTTATTCGAAAATTTTAGTTCTTAGATCGGTTGAATTTATTGTGAAGGTTGGAATCGTGACCGTTGGGATTAAATTAATGGAGAGCATAGAAACGCAATATTGATACATGGAGTTTATACCGTGGAGAAAGTATCATCGAATGGAATTAGTTAAAGAAGTTTGACACAAGCAAGTACTTGTTTTAAACACCACAATTATATTAAATGTTGCGAAATTATTAACTTATATTGTATTAAGAATTGTGACCAAGTAGTATAAAGTGTGTTTGTTTTTACTTTTTATCAACACATTTCGTTCAAGCAATCGACGAGATGCAAAATGCAGCAGGGACATTGAGGCGAAATCCGCCTCCAGCTGAGCAAATAGGGTGTCTACCGTATTTTCCTGAATTTTGGTCTGAGTAGGGTGGATACTTCATGGCACACCTCGAAACACTCCCTGAATATATAGGTATATTCGGCTACGTATGAACGCCTGGGTCACGCAGCTTAGGCTACTTTATATTCCGAATAGCGAGTACCGACCTAACGTCGGTAGACTATGCGGCAGTTGTAGAAAGTGAGGGAAAAAATAAGTAATAAAGGAAGATTACGATGACACTTGCCTTCAATTTTCTCAAGTCTGAAGAGTTCACATGACTTTTCAATTTATTCTTTTGTAATTTCGACAATAAATATAATCAATATGTGAATAGTATGGTTCTCGGTAGTTTAAAAATGTCCTTATTCTTATTGTATTGAAATAAAAAAAAAAAGAATGATATATCCGTTATAATGGATGTTAGGGTTGTATACTCAACCTCCAAAGTTATGAATCTTTATTTTATAATGAGATTTATAGCATCACAAGAAAACCACCCTTAATTATTACGAATTTTGAAAGAAACATCTTAGCTTACTTTATGAAAAATAATACTGTTATTCATTTAACAATAGCAATTTTATTTAGGAACTTCTTTTGATTGTAAAATAAATATCGGTACAATTCGTAAATAATAGTATATTACGCACATGTTGCATAATATACTATTAATAGAGCACGTCGAATACAATCATAAGCTCTTTCAAAATTCGTTACAATTAACAGGCTTCACAGTCTTTACTCTATTCCTCTGTTTTCCCCTTTTTTAAAAAAGATTTCCCCTTTTTAACCCTTTTTTCAAGAAACTTCCCCTTTTTCCCCCTTTTTTCGCTTTTCTCCTTAACCTTTACAAGCCCGGCATGTTTTTGACCGACTTTTTTATTTTTAGTGCTAGAACTTTTTCATTAATGTCATTGGGTTGAATGGTGAAAATGCTGAGCCCCCCTCCCCCCTTGCGCCGCTATAGTAACTTCTGGGCTGGAACGGAAAATTCATGCCAGTTTCATCATTTTTTTTTTTCACTTTTGTTGGTTAAATAATGATAAATATCATATTAACGATTGTTAAAACAAAAAATTAAATTAATATTTCATAAATAACTCGTTTGAAAACATTTTTATCATTTTAATTTTAATTTTAATTTTTTTATTTATTATAACATTCTTAAGGTATTTGAGACCAGAAAACTGTATAAAATTGACTGAAACAGTTCAAAGCCACTAAAGGAGCTTCGGGGCTTGTACAGGTTAAATGCGTACTGAATTAATAAAACCCACAAAAAGATTCAATATTTTTGTCGTTTTTAAGCATATTTTAAGATGCCTTCAAAATGCAACAATTGAAAAAAAAATATGGTCAATTTTAAATCTGGAGATGATCAAGATTTGATAATTTCAATGCAAAACGATGATAATTTTTAATTTCTAGATTTAAAAATGAGAAGCATTTATAATTTTAAACATTTTCAATTCGTAGTCCAAAACAAGTAAACAGCTTTTACTTTTGGACCGTTAAAAAATTAAAAATTGCCACAAACAAGCATTCTAAACTGAAAATCTTTTAATTTGATATAAAATTAATAAATTTCAAACTCCGAGCGTTGAAGATTAAATAATCTTGAATTTTCACTGCTTAGAATTGCACAATATAAAATAAAAAAATTAGAAACTTTCTATATTGTACAATATTTAAAAGTTGAAAATTTAATTTTTCCATGTAATTGAAAAATTGTAGTCTGATTGCTTTCAAAATTCAACAGATTCAAAATGAAGCATTGCAATGTTTGAATGTGAAAAATTTCAAATTAGATACCTTTGAAATTGACAAGTTCAGTGACATGCTTTCAATGCTTTCAATTTGACATTATTGAATTTTAAACGCTTTGTATTAAAAATTGTTCAATTTTAGGTATTTTTAATTTGAAATTTTACTATTTTGAAAAATTTAAATTTGGAACTTCAGTTTTTAAAAAAATCGTAATTTTTATTCAATTTTATTGACTAATACTTTATTTTATTCCATAAAAGATTCTTTACAATTCTACTTGGTACGATTTTATAGGAATTATTTTATTTAAGAATTATATAGTAGTTCATCTTGTAAATTAAACAATTTTTTAAATAATAAAATTTAATAAAAACCTACCAAATATTAATCCTCGGCAGTCACACCTCTTTTTTCGAACGAGACCGTCACACTGGGTAACTATGACCCTAGTCAATTTTTGATGAGCTGCAGTTTAAAAACTAACAGTTTTATTGAATCCAAAAAAATCCTGGGATGAAGTTTAAACTTGTAGACTGTTTTATCATTAAGATAAAATAACAATTAAAGTGGCATTATGTTAGAAAAAAATCTTTAAAAAGTCAAGTTTTTCAGAAAAATTTTTTCACGAAAACCATTTTAAATTATTATTTCTTTAATTCTCTTAGCTAGAAATGTAGGATAAGACAGTTTCAGAAGAAAAAAAATGTGACTGTCTAGGGTTAAATAAAGAATTATGACTCAAACTATTTTTTTCTGGATTGCGTTTCGGTTTCTCTTCTAAAATTCGTTAGAATTAATAATGGGTTTTATTTCGTCAATTTTATAAATCCAGATAAAGATTTATTAATTTTTAGCTTGACTGTGTGGAAAAATCCTTAAACTTTGGTCACTTTTAATTTTTTAATTTTACTCGCTTCAAAATTTTAAGTGTCCAATTTTTTAATAATTCTACCTTGATTTCATGTTTGTAATTGTTTTTAATATCGAAGTTTTCAAAATTGAGGAATTGAAAATTTAAAGAGTTTCAAATTGAACTCCTTGAAAATCGTGAAATATTTTTAAGGCAGTATCTAGTATTACGAAAATTCCCGTACAACTAGCACTCAACATAGCATGGACCGAAGCTATTGATACGGAATTTTCCGTAAGAATAGCCTGACCCCCCTTGTGTTGTATGCTAGTTGTACGGAAAATTTTCTCACCAAAATCCTCTGCCTAGTTTTAATCGATATGCTTTTCTACTATAATTTATAAAAAGTGATTGTCATCTTCGGGATTTTCTGGACTCAAAAAATTCCGGGTCGTTTTTAATTTTACATAATAACTATAGGTACAAATTAAGTTCCTTAATGAATACAATTATGCTAATAATAATAATTATTAATTATTATTGATTTTTGAAACACAATTTTTATAATATTTTATAACAATCATTAAAATTCATTTTATAACAATCATTAAAAAAAAAGGTGGACCGAATACAACATGTAATAAGGAACTGAATAATCTAGAATATCTATAACATTTATAATAAAAGGATTGTTTTTTTTTTGCCTCACGTAAAAAGGTAAGGGTTGTATTTAATATAATTTATTCCCCTATCATTGTGATATAGAATATATTAAATTGTATTATATTATTATATTAAATTATATTAAATTGGATTTCACTGTAATATAGAACTGAATAATCTAGAATACCTTTAAGATTTCTGATAAAAGGTTTGTTTTTTTTGCCTCACGCGAAAAGGTAAAGATTGTATTTAATATAATTTATTCCTCTATCTTTGTGAAAAAACTTTATTTATCTTCAGGAATCCCAATCGTAGATTTCGTGTAGATAAACTTTTATATAAATAGTTTCCTTTTTTGAGAGTATTTTGCGCTGTGAAGCCTGAGTTAATAATGGCTACGTTTTCCTCAATTATATAAATGATAAAGATTCCTGAATTTTGAGGTTGACTGTACAGCCTGAAATCCTTAATAAGCCATGAGTTTGAAAGGATAACATTCGCTTTTGGCAGTCACAAGCTATAAAATTTCAATGCTGCTCTTTCTCAGTGTGGCGCATCCACTGCAAAAAAATATTGCACGGGCGAGGAAAAAACAAGGATGAAAAAAAAATGGATGAGAATTATCGCGGGTCAGTTCACACGTACCTAGTAGGAGAGTGTCGAGAGAATAAAAAAAAGGGGATAGTGAGGACAAAGACGCAGAGAAGATGTTGGCAAGGTTACATAGGAGTGTGAGCATTCTCGCATATTCTGACGGTACTGCAATGCGGAGTATTGTCAGCTTTGTTTAACCTACCTGTTGGAGCTCGAACTAGTCGGAGACTATTATGCACTCGCGAGCTCACGTATACGTCCCTATTCTGAGATTTTATTGCCAGATAGAGCTTCCAACTCGTCGTACTTATACCACAAAGCGTTCTCAGGGAAACGAGATTTTTTCGTTGCCAGAAATAGCTTTATTATAAGTCGTTGTTTCCTTCTGTCAGGATCAGCACCGCGCACCAGTTTCAGATGAAATGAAATTTTTCGCAAATGTGAGCTCGCCAAGTTTTAAACTGTGCCATGAATTTCGATGAAGTTGCTTTGCAACTTCATTTAGAAAAAGCATTGCTATTCTGAAAATTTGAATACAAGAGTTTATATAATTTTACACTATTTCAAATGAAAATTAACATTTCAATTGAAAATTTTTACGCTAATGCCCTCTTAATTGTTAATTGACATTTCGTTAATGAAATTGATCAAGTCTACAGAAATGTAAAAACTAAATTTTTTGTCTTTCTAATCGAAATCTTCCTTTATTTAAGGAGGAATTGGACAGACAGTCGGAAAAAAAGTTAGTACCTATTTCAGTGGTCTACGAAAAAAATTCTGTTTGCTGCAGGATAAACGGTAACTTTTCTAGGGTAATTTGGGCCCGCTGAATCCAAAAATGACTATCATGTTGCTCAATCAGCTCTTGTTTACGAGATATCACAAAAAACCGTTTTTCGCGATATGCAAAAATTTGGAAACTTGCATTTTTATTTTTTCTCAAAAACACCAACCATTTATCATTTATGTAATAGCTATAAGTCTCAATGAAACAGAAAAACTATATATTGTACATATTTGGGCGATTTTCAAGTAGATTTCAATTTATATGTCCCTCGATGTTTATTCGATGTTCCTATAACATTTTTGACCTTCTATGGGGATTAAAGCACATATGGTGGCCTACTTTATTAGTCCATACAGAAAAAGTACAAAAAAATTACAGTTATACAGCATTAAATTACAGCATACTTTTTTTGTAATTAAGTAGTCAGTTTTTACCCTCCCTACAGATTCACATACTTGAAATGTGACAGGACTGGTAAAAAAATTTTTATAATATTGGCCTTGGGCACTTTTTTTAAATATATGATGCATTTCAAATTGCAATACTAACATGCTAGAGATTATAAATCCTGACTGAAAGAATCATGCTTATATGTCTGTCCCTCGGTTTGTTAAGCACTCCGAAGACTCTATAATTTTAACGAATTTGAGGTGATAATTCGTATTATAATCGGTTATAATTATGAAAAATAAGTAGTTTTTATCAAATTTTAAAAACACATGACGTTTTCAGAATCTCAAAATTTATTAAATCCTCGTAAGTCGTCTGAGAACACGGGAAAAGATATCGGTTAACCTGAATAACAACTCCGAAGCCTTTTTTTGCACTCGCTGGTAAAAGGTTCAAACTCGCATTGCAGAGAAAGAAAAAAATGTTTTAAAAGTACTTTTTTTTTAAGTTCTTCTTAAACTTCTTCATAAAATATTGTTCATAGATATTTGTTGTACGAAGAACTCTTCTTATACAAATTCACGTCAAGGAGATAAGTTTAAATTGTAAAAATCAAATCTGTGAATATTTATTTTAAAAAATTTTCAATAAATTAAAAAAAATCCAGAAAATTTCAAAAAAATTCTTTAACAAATTTAAAAAAAAATTCAAACAAATTTTCAAACAAAAATTTCAAAAAAAATTTCAAAAAAAAATTTCAAAATAATTTCGAAAATTTTTTAGTATGTGCAGTCAACTTTTGCAAATAAAAAAAAATTCGAATTATTTTGACCCGCTAGCCTGCCAAACCTAGTTTTAAACCTTTATAATAATGTACTTTAAGTAAAAGAATAATTTAGACACAAATTAGTGGAAAAAATCAATAGTC
>JBAGKK010506539.1:0-14323 GCA_037177015.1 Euceroptres primus | reverse complement strand
CACGGGACTCTCGGGGGAGGGGGGCCAGAATCAGTGAAGTGTGAACGACCGTGAAGCTGGCCGATAATACAGTGGCCTATAATTCAACGATGAGTGTGTTCACAAACATTTTGAATATCTTCATTTGAACTCAATTTTTTAGCTTATGCAATCCTTTTAATCATATTTTAATTTTCTCATATTTTCTCAATTTTAATTGCATTATCTTTATCCATAATCAAAATGATGAGAATACGTCAACTATGATCAGAACTTCGCTATCTGACGTACGCAATCCAATTACTCAAATTATTTAATTTTTCACAGTAGTTTCATTGTGAATATCTTCATTTGAACTCAATTTTTTTCTAGCTTATGCAATAATTAAGCTAAATCGCATTTAATTAAAGTAAAATAACGTTTTAGGCTTTCAACAATTTAAAGAACCAGTCTATTTTGGAGTCGATTTCTAACTTTACTCAATCCAACATAACTGAAGGAAGGAAGGAAGGAAGGATGCAAGGAAAAATGCAAGGCTATGCACAAAATGTAACAGATTCCGCAAACAGTACGATCAACGAAAATATAGAATCAGTGAATGCTTTTATAGACTTCCTTCAAGTCTTGGGTCAACAAGCATAAGAAACCATAAAACAATTGTTGGATACTAAATCAAAGCAGTATTTTGCTATTCCAACATTTGCTTATAAAGTTGCTTCTGGAAATACTCGTAACGAAGAATAAAATCGAAATAACGCTACTCCGCTGTTAAAAATTAATCAAACTTCTACTGAGAACCTTAAATGTGATAATGAAATGTATCTTCTCAACACTGAACTGCACTGAAAAATAAATTATAACTGTATACGAAATTGTAGATATTTAAATTGAACTTTTAAGACTCTTCTCCTTTCGAAATTGCGTTCTTTTCCTGCCAGGCCTCCACTCCCATCATTTCTAAACTTCCGTCTTCTGCAACAGTTAGAATCTGTTTGGCGGAAATCTCTTTCTTTTGAAAGACTAAATCTCCGTTCACATCCGTTTCCTCTGGTAAAATGGGCTTCGCTTCATCGCTGACATTTTCTTGCTCCAGATCGAATTCTTGGTCGCCATCTTCTGCAAAATAAAAGAAATTTTGCATGAGAAAATTATACAAACTAATTTTTTTAGTGATAAGATTTTAACTTACGAGTCTCAACGTCATCAGGTTGGAAATTCTCCAAATCTGGCATATTCATTGCTTTAACATCTTCTTGTTCATCTTCTTTTATAGAAACACTTTGATCTTCTGCGGTTATAAAAGGTACGAGATTTTCTGCCAGATCGCCATTCTCCAATGACTCAACATCTTCAGTTTCAGCTGAAGGTTTTGTAATAAATTATTAAAATAGAAAATTTGTACCCAATGTTTAAAATAAAATAACAAATATTACGAAAACATCGGATTTTGGGTAGAAATTGGTTTAAAAATGCCTGACCTGTGTTTCTTTCAATTGAAGAACTTTGGTTTCTACATTCAGTCTGTTTTTGCTTCTCTTTACATTTATGCGAATTATTCTGCTGATTATTCCCAATGAATTGAACTCCACATCTGTCGCAATTTATCCTCTGATTCACGTGCTGCCTGATGTGGTGAACCATGAAGGTGTTATAATTCGTCGTGTATCTGCATTTGTCGCACTGTAACCAAATCGATTTCTTTTGCTTATTTTTGGAAACGGAATCGTCCAAAAGATTAACGCCTTTTCTCTTCTTTTCATTTTCGCCACTTGTGGTAATGTGCGGTGGCTGACTGTGTTTAACTGATTCGTTGTTATTGAGAAGTTCTCCCTCTTCAAGAGAATATTTTCGTTCTAAATATCGCAGAACTGTGCCTCTAACGCCCTTAATTTCGGATTCGATGCGATCTAAAGTGTTGATCAAATTTGCACAGCTGCGGCAAATTACATCGTCTTCCGAAATTACAACCATGTATCTGTAACATAGAATTTTGTTCTTATTAGCATTAGCCTAGATTGTGCAATAAATAAAAAACTTTAGGAAAGTATCAGAAATATATTAATGCAAAAACATGTCAAATACTTTGCCAAAATTGTTATACAAGGGCAGTAGCGGATCCAGAAAGTGTGTCTTCCTTCAACATATGGGAAAGAAGGAAAGGAAGGAAGGTATGGAAGGAACAATTTCTGGATCTGCCACTGTGCAAGGGCCATTCCAGAATAGATCGCCAAATCGTTGTTGTGACCAATTTTTAAAAAAATTTGATAAGGAGCCATAATGTTTTTGGATGTTCCCAGAATTAAATTTCACCATTTATATGAGCTTATATTTGCTGCGTTCACAAAAATCGTTTTTAAATGTTGAGGTGATGTGCGAATTTAATCAGACAAAAATTATAGGATCATTTAAGAATGTATTTTCATCTAATACCATTATATTTTGATTTCAATGTTGTTTTTAATATTAAAAAAGGGTAAGAAATATGGGTAACAAAATTTCAAACTTTGGTACATTTAACTTTACATCTCACCCGTATTATTGCGCTCAAAATAATACATTTTCTTTTTAACAAAAGTTAATATTAATAGTTAAATCAGAAACTTTTAATTTCAACACAACTTTAAGCATAAATCTGGCTCTTCAAACTTGGAACTTTATACTCAAATACGGCGTTTTATTCTTCGTATATCTCCTAAGATGAAAAAGAATAAAATATAAAACTTATAGGACACGCTTATATTATGTGTCAATCGCTACGCTCCGATATGCAAATTCGATGGGACCTCGCTTAGTTATTAATTTATATAACTTTAAAAATCATGCAAAGTTAACCCCATTTTAACTCTTACGAAACGAAAAGACAATACGACTGAAGTTTGCATACAAAATTTTATTGGTCTATTTACTTTATTCAAAAATATTATATTGGAAAGTCCTTTATGAATAATAATGACACGATATTTTTAGAGAGTCTTGAATCAAAAATATAATTCTATATATTTAAACTTTAATAATAATTAATATTTTTATAACTCTTAAAAAAATAAAAAGAACTTAATTCATAAAGAACTTTCCAATATTATAATACAGTACCGGCCAGAATTGTCAGTCGACTAAAAAAATCGTATTAAAAACATGCCTTTCTTCTTTCTTGGGCATTTCAGCGTGAAATTAGGTTAGAAAGATTTTCAAAAAATCGTTAGAAAGTTTATTCAATTTTGCGTCAATTGATCCCTACTCGAAGTATTTTTGATAATTTCTCACATGCTTTGCGAGAGCATGTGAGAAAGACAGACCTATTTTCCGTTTTAAACAAATTTTTGATTCTCAACTTCCACTGTCTGCATACTTCAGGGTAGTGAATGGAAAAAATTGAAATTCTGCTTAAGTAAATTTTAAAATCTCTTTAAAATGAGACCAAGAACATAATAAAATATTATCGGGTTCTAGAATTATCTTGAATAATGTGGAAGCATGACCAAGACGAAAATCGGTTCTTTGAGCGGCAGTCGAACTAACCGATTTTCGTCTTAGGCACACTTCCACATTTTTAATGATAATTCGAGAACCAGTTAATATTTCATTACGTTCTTGGTCTCATTTTGAAGAGGAGATTTTAAACCTTAATTCAGACAAGTTTCAATATTTTTTATTCACTACCCGGAAGCATGCAGACAGTGGAAGTTGAGAATCGAAAATTGGTAAATGGAAAATAGGTCTGTCTTTCTCACATGCTCTCTCCGTTCCTATTTATCAAAAATACAGTCGGACCTCCAGCATGTCATAATTTCGGGGGGAGTTATTACTTGATGGAGGTAGTTCGGAGGGGAAATTAGAAGTTGCGCAGCAGGCATTTACGCACACACGTATGTATTCATGTGTGGGTGTAAACTATCTGCGCAAACGCCTTCTCGAGAGTAGGGGCAAACGATCAAGACTAGTTGCGGGCAATATGACATGGTGGAGGTCCGACTGTACTCAAGTCGCCAAACTGAGGCGATAAACAAAAGATACACAGCTCCTGAACCTTCTAGCGTTTAGCTCTGCTGTGGTGTGCTAGTAGCTACGTCTGCTGTGCCGAAATTCTTTCCGTGTAGGGATCAATCGACGCGAAATTTAATAAGCTTTCTAACGATTTTTAAAAAATCTTTCTAACCTAATTTCACGCTGAGAAACCCAAGAAAGAAGAGAGGTATGTTTTTAATACGATTTTTTTTTAGTGGACTGACAATTCTGGCCGGTACTGTATTTTTGAATAAAATAAATAGAACAATAAAATTTTGAAGGCAAACTTCAGTCCTTCAGTCGTATTGTTTTTTCATTTCATAAGAGTTAAAATGGGGGTAACCTTGCATGATTTTTAAAATTATATAAATTAATAACTAAGTGAGGTCCCATCGAATTTGCGTATCGGGCGCATAGAGATTGATAATATAAACGTGTCCTGTTAGTTTTATATTTTGTTCTTTTTCATTTTAGATGTGCGTAGAAGAAAAGCCGGATTTGAATAAAGTTCCAAGTTTGAAAAGCTAGATTTATGCTTAAAGTTGCGTTGAAAGTAAAAGGTTTTGTAACTATTAATATGAGGGGTTTAAATTTCGTTAAAGAGAAAATTTATTATTTTGAACGCAATAATTCGGGTGAGAACTAAAGTAAACCAAAGTTTGAGGTTTTGTTACCCATATTTCGTACCCTTTTTTCATTTTAAAAACAACATTGAAATCAAAATATAATGGTATTACATGCAAATACCATTCTTAAATGATACCATAATTTTTGTCTGATTAAATTATTTAAAATATTAAGCTAAAATAAAAGCATTTTGTAATATGGTGCATATGCCATTTTCACATATCTCCTCACCATTTAAAAACGATTTTTTGTGAACGCAACAAAATATGTATCAGCTCATATAAATGTTGAAATTTAATTCTAGGAACATCCAGAAATATTATAGCTCATTATCAAATTTTTTAAAAAATAAGTCACAACAAGAATTCGGCAATCTATTCTGGAATGACCCACAAATGTTGGTAATAAACAGTGAAAATAATTTACCTTTCTCCAACAAGTTCGCCTAGCTTTTCAATAACACGAGTCCTTGTGCTTTGTGTCCTGCAAGTTGCTAAAGCGTAATGTCTTCCTTGTACTTTTGAATCACATACAAAACATTGCAAAACATCCAAAGTTGTCCTGTTGCTTTCATTGGTATCAACTTTCGGATCTTTTGGAGACTTGATTTCCGAAAGTTGAATATCTTGAGACGAGTGTACCACCGAAGAATTCGAACTTGCCATATCTTACTAGTATATAAATAATTTAGAAAATTGAATAATCTATAAACTATTCTTAATTCTGAAATTATTAAACTCACACAAAAAACTTGTAGGTTAGGAAACAAAATACTCTCTCGTCGGTTTAATTAAAACACATTCACAAACAGTGATCTGTACATCCTTGATTTCAGATGTTAATTTGACGATTTTTAACGAGTCGCACTTAAAAAATATATTATTTAATCATTTGTTTACACGTTTACACTTTCTTTTGTTATGTTTCATGCGTTTCATGTTGCTCGCGCAAGACTGATGTGCGCATGCGCTTAATGAAGATTTAAAAAAACTTTGTTATGTATTCATTAATTTTTGTAAAAGCAAAGAGATAGTAGTAAATTTATTTAATATAATATAAGTGCTGTTAAAAAAATCTATAAAATTTTTATCCTATATTCATAATATTTGATAATTACAGTCTGACCTCCACCATCTGAACTTTTCGGGGGGAATGGTTCAAATTTTGGTGGTCGCTCGGAGGGGAAATTGAATTTGCGCATACACACATGTACAGTCGGGCCTCAACACATTTAAGATTTCGTGGGAGTCTGAAAAGGATAGAGGTCGCTCGTAGGGGAAATTGGAAGTCTCGCGCACACGTATGTATATATGTTTAAGTGCAAACTATCTGCGCAAACGCCTTCTCGAGAGTAGGGGCAAACGATCAAGACTGGTTGCGGGGAATATGAAATAGTGGAGGTCCGACTGTATATAGTTTCCTAGGGAATTTAGTTTTCGAAGTTTGCATGCTTCAGAAAACCCGCGAAATATGAAAAATCAGAATTTTCTTAAAAATATTTTCGACAATTTAAATTTGATTTATAAATCATTAATTTGTGTTAAAAAATAGTACATTATTCGCTAAGTTTAAACGCAAATTTTCGTTTGGACATGGCAAATACAGTGCTTTTCGTAATGAGATCGAGAAAAAGCCAAATGAAAATGCCGAAAAGATTTTATTATGAACTATTATGTATCCTACAGTATTCAAATATTTCAGATTTCACAACAAATTTCAATCAAAAATATTTTAATTCTACTTGACTTCACCTTAATTGGAAAATAAAACAAAAATTTCAAGACTCATAAACAATATTTCTTTGATTAGGAATTTACATAAACAATAAATTATGAAATTTTATTAAAATAATTCCAACTGGGAATAAATTCAAAGATAATGAGGAATTAAATGGACAAAAATGTAAAAATAAAAAAAGCTTCTTTTATACAGACACTTTATTTCAACTAAATTATTATAATATTTAAACTTTTTTTTCTCATCAATTGAGTTCTGAACTTATAAATTAAACTCAAGCGCTCCGTCTTTTCGACTACTGTAATCAATGATAGTGGATCATGTACATAAGTTTGTAATAAAACGCGATGAATAGCAATTTATTAGAAATATGCACTTTCTAGCACTTCCAGGGTACTAAAAAAAGCACAAATCAGACATTTTTCCCACTCAAGATTAAAGGGAGTTGAATGAATTTTACACTTGACTCTACTTGTTCAAGTAATGTAACTGTATTACTTGTTATTAAAAGAAATACTCCGAGTTAATATTATAATTTTAAATTTCAAAATCGTTATTTTGTGAATAATAAAAATAAAATAAAAAATTCTGAAAAACAAAACCACATACATAAACGTATTTGGTTACACGTATAAATGCAGTAAATGTAATCTTTTGAAACTTGATAAGATCTACTAAGTTCTTCTACACTTTGGTTGTTGTGCCAAGAATCTGAAATAAGACTGACTCAGTTTTTTTTTCCCTTTGATCTACTAAAGTACCTACAAAGGTAAGATTGAAATAAAACATTGAATCTAGAAATTCCTTGATTAAAAAGATGAATCAAAAGAAGAAAATACCGCCAAAATGATGTTAGAGCACAAAATACAAAAACTGTCTCACGAAAGTCAATTCTACAACTCACGGTCTACGATACAAGTTGATATTCTATTTGGCCTAGATATTGAAATACCTATGACTATTACTATAGTCTGATAAAGACGAGGAGACAACCATGGAAAAATTACTGTAATTATAAGTGAGCATTGAAGAATACGCTAAATGCTCTACTCCGCTTTTAGACTCGCAGGTTTCGGCTTTGCTTCCGCTTTTTTCACAACGGCCTCTTTCTCCTCAACCTGTTTTCCGTCACCATTCTTTTCCTTTCCATGCGGTTTCTTGCCAGTATTGCGAAAACGATCATAACGTGAGTCTTCATCGTCGCTTGACCTTGCGCCTGCTTCAGCTTCTCGTAAAATATTTCCCAAATCCTTGTCTACGTCGTCAAATAATTTGTCACCACTGTCAGCATATTCATCTTCATCCTCTTCTTCGACCTGGTTTTCCTTATTGTTCGTGTCCTTTTCATTCTCTTCCCCATTGTCCTTTGATTCATTCATTTTTCCACTCTCAGATGTCGCATTGGATACTTCGTTCGTTGAGGCTGTATTGTCGTTATTTGGCTGATCAGAACCAGTCGAACCCTTGGCATTTTCACTGGTATCTAAGGAATTGGTTGGGGTTGTAGTTGAAGTCTGCAGGTGGATTCGCTCCGCCTGGCGACGCAAGGCTTTGTCGTCGTTATCACGAACGTACCTGGAGAATTAATAATTAATGTAAAACCTGTTCTATAAAACTTTGTATTCTGTTACGAAGTACAATTATTGAAATTGCATTGTACCGTTTAAGATGACTGCGTGTAGAACAATGAAGCGCTATAGCCCGTTCACTGTTTTCACTGCGTGGCAAGTAGACTTTGCAAAGTTCGCAAAACTGAACTTCAACACGTTTGATGTACTCTGATCCAACTTTGATCATCTGCTTGGTTTTGGGTTTTTTCTCGGCTTCAGCTGTTTCGCCTTCTGGCTTATCTTTCTTCTTCTTCTCTGCGTTCTCTTCCTCTTCCTCAACTGCAGAACAAAATAAAACGTTATCAGTAAAAAAAAACAGAAACTCCTTTGCCTTAAGGACATGTACTAAGGTGGCGTGACCAACATGTCAGCAATTTATATTTCCCGAGTTTTTTCGTAAATTATTAATTTAAATGAATTTTAAAAAGAAGGCTAAGGTGCGGAAATGGTTCACATACCTCTAGCTTCTCTTGAAAATGCATTTAAGTCAATAATTTACGAGAAAACTCGGAAAATATTAATTACCGACATCTTGGTCACATGGTCACCTTGGTACATACCTTTAAACAATCCTTCTAAAACACCTTAAAAATAAACATTTCGTACCATCAACATCGCCTACAGAATCCAGAGTCATGAAATTATCAAGGTTCATTTCTTTCTCTTCGTCCTCAGCAGCGCTCGACTCTGCCTCGCCTGCATTGCGCTTGCCTCTTTTCTCGTCCTGAAGGCTCTTCCTCTGAAAAAGAAAGGAAAAGGGATTCAAAGAATAAATACAGAGAAGCTCTTGAGTTCAGTGGTATAATTTCGAAAATGTCTTGAGCGTACCTTGATGTGATCCAAAGAACAAACGTGAGTTTCATAGAGCATCGGAGATCTGAACTGAATACGACAAACTCTACAGAATGGCGTAAGGAATCGTTTTATTTGCCGATGTGAATCGGACAAGTTGTGTACCGCTTTGAGCGACCTGTAATTAAGCTTGCAAACGGGACAGAAAATGGTCCTGGAAGGTAGAGTTCCACGAGCCGCATCTCGAGCCTCAACACGTCGCTGTTCTTGCCGTTGAACCACTCGCATTCGGGCCAGCATCGCCTTGTGTCTCGCTGCAACGCGTCTCATTGCTGAATTGTGTTTGCCTGAGTACAAGTGAAGAGAATACTCCTTAAAGGTTACGCTTCGATGAAGGCAATGTGTACAGCTCAACTTTATGAAGCGTCTGCCGTCTCTTCTGCTTGGTAACTCATCCGAACCTGATCTGGCGTTCTCTCCTTTCTCATCTTCCTCTTTGCCCTCCACTTCTTCTTCGTCGTCCTCCTGAAAAAAAAACAAATTGTAAATAAAAACTTGCCAATGCTGTGATCGACATTCAATTTAAGGCGTTTTAAAAATAAACTCACGTCTGGTTTTGGATCTTCCTCTTCGTCCTTGATTGGGTCGTCCTTTTCCTCTTCGTCTTCTGTATTTCTTTCCTGCTTAGGCTTGACCTTCTCCTCTTTCTTTTTTTTATCTTCCTCTTCCTCCTCGTTCTCGACTTCATCCTCGTCTTCATCATCATGTGGCTGCTAGGCGTTTTTCATACAGTTACAGAAATATAATTAGGATCATAGTTATCAATATGTCTACAAGGAGCTACTGCAACGAAAAATGTGGGATGCGCTGCATCAAAATGTTACCTTTTCATCATCATCCCAGTTACTCTTGTTGTCATTGTCCTCATCGTCTTCGTCAGAAAATTCAGCATTAATAGCCTTGGCCATTCTATCCTTGTCCTTCATGCTGGGTGCAGAGTCCTTTTTACTACCAGAGAGCCTAGTAGTACCGCTACTATTGGCACAGCAATTTGGTTTTGATTTACATTATTTCCCTTTCATTTTCTTATTTCCTTTGTCTTGTAAATAATCGTCAACCAGTTTTGCTTTCTAGCCGACTTTTATCAAATATATCGCGATATTATTCATTCCTGATTTCCCCCTTTAATCGATTCATCTCATGTCGTAATAAATGTATACCGTTCGGCCTTTTTGTTTCTTGAGCTGCTCTCGTGATTGAACATGATCTTATTTAAAACACGAGAGATGCTGCACTCAGTGACTGATAATTAGCATTACCGTTTTTTAAATATAATAATTATTAATGATAAACAATGCTCATCAATAAACAATAATGTCAGAAATTGGAAATACTTTAGCTGTTGTATCAAAATGAATTATATACTGTCTTCCGTCGATACGCATAATTTAATGATACTTATATGTACCAAGATCAATTCCCTTTAGATAGAACCCTGTTAAAAGTTTGCCTCTCGGCAGTAGAATCGATATCAGTTTCATTGTATCATTGTCTCAGCTTGTTTTCTTTACAATATTTATATATTTGTCTATCGTCATCTTGACTCTTGGATCATAGATTTATTATCCAGTTCACGTATCGATAGAAAAGCAAGCAGACTACTAGGACGGTATTGCGGTTGATAAGTTATTTTTTAATTAGTTACCTCCTGCGCATCTTGGTTGTGGTCATGCGCACACGCTGGATGTAGTCTCGAGATCTTGAACCTAGCAGCTTGCGTCGATAATCAAGCGTTCCGAGAGTACGCTTGCGAGCGATGATAGAGTCCGATCGAGTACCACGGTGGAATCCACCCCCTCTGCCACGAGTCGAAGAGCGACCCCGATAATTGGAGCTCTGGTGGGAAATTCGTCCTCGACTGGACGTGTATCTTGGAGTCGGAGGTGCCATATCACTTATACGAGGGGGTGGCGGAGCTGCGTAGCTCCTTGGTGCAGAGTGCCGGTCCTCAGAGCGATGATAGGAAGAGGTTCGCTCATTCTGCCTTTTGTCCTCGTATGCTGAACTCGACGATCTCTTATTATCGTCGTACGGTCCCGACGCAGACGAACCCCCGTAAGATGCTGGATACCTCTGCGAACTGCCGCTACCTCCACCCTGCCAAATCAAATTCAATTGTGCTCCTTCCATCTCTTTTTTTCTCTTTGCACCCTCGTCTTTCCTCCTGTCACTTTATTTTTTATTATACTACTCTCTTTTTACTCTCCACTCTCTATCTCTCTCTTTTTACTTGTATTTAATTTTAAAAGAATACAACATTGCTAACATTCTCTTTTCAGTTCCTCACCTCGCTGCCAATCTTCTCTCAACCATCAGCGAATCTTGACAGTTTAAGATCGGAGCTAATTCAAGACGAAAGAGACTAAGATATACTTTGCTGTGGTTTAAGAAATTCTCTACAGAATCTTCTCGAGTTATGAAAAGAACGACTGTGGGGAAATGTAGCTGTGTTATTTTGCAGTTAAGAACCTTTGCTTTGATCGTACAAGCATCGAAACAACCTTTTTCTTGAAAATAGACTTTTCCAAATTCCAAAGAAATTCTCTAGAAAGTATAACTTTTTAATACGTAATTAGCAAGCATCCAAGATCTTGAAAAAAATGCAAGTTTGGAAAGGTCTATAGACTTGAGGATCAAGGAATACTTCCGAGCAGTGAGAATGGATTTGACAAAACCGGCCTGTAAGATCTTTTCTTTAAGATGACGATTCATTCATTAGGTAGACTTCTGATCACTCGAAATCCTGACTGTTTGAAATTCTGATCGCTCAACACATGCTAATCGATCTGCGCCTTCAGAGAAGCTCAATCGCACCATTTTCGTGTTGTATTGCACCAAAAATGTAACAAGACTATTCACAGCTTTTCGAAACTCATACTCGTACACGTCTGATCGTCTATTTACTTTGAGGACTTTCGGTGGTTCATAGCAGTTAATATATTGTGGGATGACAGGTAGCCATAGGAAACAGGAAGACTATGCACGACAACTTCGTCATTTAATTGGTTTTTGGTGTACTTTTTTGCAGTGTTCCACCAGTTATGTCCCAACGTAAAAAGAATGGGTGTGTGAGTAGCTGTCGACTCGTCGCTTAAAAGGAAAGCATGACAACTAATGAGTGCTTTGCCTAACATTTGAAAACCGACGAGTCTCCTGATTTCACTCATACTATTATGAGTAAATCAGGATACCCTCTACGAATAGATCTTTCACTGGGATTTATTTTAAAGAGGTGTTTTCTACTCTATCGAACAATAGTCTACAATTTTTTTTAGGAACCTATCTTATTTTGTTCTAACCATTTTTGCAGTCTTTTTCTGACAGCAAATAATTAACCCATTCATTTCTTATTCTTTCTAGCTCTTCCTTTCTACTGCCGATCAGAATTCAAGAATATAACCACGAATGAGTTAATTACAATATTATTCTATTATTTACTTTTAAAATATTGATTATGTAAGAACATCAAATAATTCTGAAAAAAGTAAAATTGATAAATACCTGGTATGAATCGTTCCTCATTCTCTTGCGATTTGATTCACTGGACGATCTGTGATCATCCCGTGCCGAGTAAGAATCCTAGAAATAATTTACGTTTATTACATTTTATCTTTAAAAAATGTTCAAAAATTTTGTGAATATATGAACTTTTCATTCTTACACGTGGGCGCTTGTAACTATTGGGATGGTCGCCTCTTCCTCCCCCTCTACTTGAGTATCTGTCAGAACCTCCTCCTAATTACAAAACATATTTTGTCAAGGAAAACCGTATTTATAACCTGGTGTTAAAGTTTGTTAAACTTGTTATTAAAAATAATAATATACTGACCAGAATTGTACTTGTTGCGAGAATCATAGTTCTGATTAGAGTTGTATTTGTTGAATCGACCTCCTCGAGAAGAGGAATAACTGCCTCGTCCACTGGAATTGGAACTATTGTTCCAATCACTTCCTCCTCCGCCTCCACGACCCCTATACGAACTTCCTCCGCGAGAACTAAATCCACGACCTCGGGAACTCATATTTGGGCTGTTAAAAACAGAGTTCACATATAATCTTGAATAAAATATTTAGTTTAGAATACTCATACGTGCATAGTCACGTGTAAAAACAATTTGGATTATAAAGTATAAAAAGTACGCAAACTGCAGATGTCAACGATTCTGGAGTACTAAAACTTTTTTTTTTATACTTTTGTCACAAATTATCAACACCAAATACTTACAAATGAAAAACTCATTATCTAGCAATAAAAATTAGCCAGAAAAATACTGCATGTATCAAAATGTGAATTTTAGGGATCACAGCGGTTCAGAAGTTCACTTTTAGGGAAAATAGGGGATTTCTTTTTCAAGAAAAGGTGAAAATTTGTTTCTTTCAAAAATACCAAGGAAGCTATTAAAAGTTAATAAATACAAAATTTTTATAAGAAAGCTCAAATTGCATCAACCCTTAAATCGCACACGTATCTCAGAATATCATAAAGTGCATACAGGGTCTTTAGAGCCCCCACTTAAAAATTGCTTCTAGCAGTAAGAACGGTTTGAAATTTTGACTTGGAAAAATTCTGGAGTACTCTTTTAGAGTAAATTTATAAAAAATAATTGTTACATTGGCCAAAAATTAGGTTTCTAGCTTTGGAAAAATCATGAAGTTGGAATGGAGAAAAATCTCGATTTTACATAAAAAATGAACTTTTTTAATTTTCCAAATTGGCACCACAGGTGTCAATTTTGCCTACAGAAGTATGGTATAATTCTTAAAAACATGCTTGGTAATTGAGTAGGTAATCTCAATTCTCAATTTCGCTAGGAGTGATATGTCTTGTAGAAACACACTGGTGAAAACTGATAAACACACTATAGAGTTTCTTTGTTTTTTTCTGGTCCTCTTCCCCCAAACTTCTGCATTACCCAATACCATTTGATCGGATATTTAAAGTGCATTTTTAAGTATTGATAAATAGACATTGTTAACAAAACCGGACATTAAAATTCTTAAAAATTGCAGGTAAATTAAATTTTTTTTAAACTAAAGTCACTCCATATAATCCTAGAAAGTTTTTCACTTCAAAATATTTAATTTCCAGTTTCCATACCATTTTTAAAAATATTTAAGTCTTTATTTTTATTTAAGAAATAAATTATACATTTCCATGTGTTTATATATTTAATTAAGGAAAATATAATTAAATTCAACTTGAAATCAATTTTTGTTTTAATTTTTCACTTTTTTGAGATTTTAAACTATTTTGAAATAATACATATTTACATTCTGGCATTTTACATATCGTATTGGATTTTCAAAAACGATTACGATTTTACCATCTTTGGGAAATTCCCAACTTTAATGTGTGCTCGATTATTACCTGCACTGTAAAAAATGGAAATGAGTATCACGAGCGTTTGTAATTTTTCGTATGAAATTTTCAGTCTACCCGTACGTGCGTTGAAAACCAGTTTCGGAGTAAAAAAAATTATAAAAACTATTCCGTTACATGCTCAGTGGTGTTT
>JBAGKK010506528.1:0-14324 GCA_037177015.1 Euceroptres primus | reverse complement strand
ATTAAAATTTAGAAAGGAAATGTACATTCTTTACAATGTATCACTGCATATTCTATGGTAAATAAATGGATTATTATTATGAAAAAATTGTTAAAATTTTTTTTGAAAATTACTCTAAAATATGTATAGAAAGATTTCCATAAGATTGAAATATAAGAAAAAAATGTGTTTAAAGTAATTAGCAACAAACAATGAGTGTCCTAAAGTTACCCCGCATTCCGAAATTATTTTGGGCATTTATAACTTGCAGGAAAATGTTCATTTTCCAATAAAAAATTTCCATACTCTCTCAAAATATATTCTTGGAGATATGTCAATGGTTCTAAAAAATTCTGCTCCTTTATCTGATTTTTGGCAATGTGCGAAACATAAAAAACTCTCTTTTTGTCACGGCGTTACCCCAGTTGACGGTATCATTTTCAAGCATATCTGTAAATAAAAATCACTCCCGCAATAATTTAAAACAGTTTTAGAAAAAAGTTTTATACCGTACATTACGATTTTTGGCAAATCGTTCACTTAATTTGTTTACAACATTGAAATTTATTACTCAAAAAATTATACAAAAAATACAAAGTAACTCAAAAGTAACTAAAATTAAAGCTACAAGTTACTGTAAAAGTACACAGTAAATCGTGGGATATTCTTTTAATCTGCAGCAATATTATTTTGATCTGAAGTGGATCATTTATTCTGTTGTCACAATCTTTTGTTTTTCGATTTCTCATTTTGCTGCAGATTAAAATGATACCTTGGGATTTTCTGTGATAGTAACTGATTTACGTGACAGTTACTTTTTTAAAAAGTAATTAAGTTCCTGCAAAGTCACAAGTAACTTATCGTTTTCAGTAACTTAGATACTTGTAACGAGTTTCTACCCAACACTGGTAATGGCTCACTTTTCACTAATTCACATTTAGAGTAGTGATTTCAAAACTTTGATTGCTCTTAAGGGTACATCTCGGAAATCTTTCACTATTGTGTCCCTCAAATATATCTAGGTAATTTTAATGAACATCAAATTAATTTTTTTATAAGGTATGTATTATGTATAGTGTAAACTATACTGCACAAATGGTTTTAAATAGATTTATTCTTTATATCAAAAGTAATTGAAGTTTAAATGTTCGATTTTTAATGAAGTCAGCTTGTTCCGATCCACATTTTCGTATGCTTTTTATGCTTAAACTCTATGACGAAATAAGATAAGACTATAAAAAAAATAACTATTTTAAGCTAATTAAACCAGAATCATGTTTATTCATGAGAATCTGCATTTTGTGCAATACGAATCAAGTCACAGGCTTCAAAATATGTCCCTCAAATTTTGACATTTCGACCGTAACGCTTATATTTGCAGATTTTTTGTGAATAAGCCAGCTTGCACGCGATAAAAATTTATTGAAACTCAAAATTTAAGTAATAATAAAGGGTAAGGGCCAATCTAAACCATTGTGCTCATTTTCTTATAAGAGAAATCATAATTAAGAACAAAAAATTGAGTGTGTACAAAATTTAAAAACGACCGTAACACTCATGATACTCCTTGAAATGTAATATAACATAATACTATAATATTATATAATTTAAAATAATACAATATAATAAATATAATATAAAAGCTTTGGAAAATTTTTTAAATACCTTCTCACGGTTGTTCTTCAGCTTTCTGTGATTGTGCTCAAGGAGCAAATACTTAAATTGCTAACTTGTATCAGAAAATTATAAATTGTTACGGTCGACCTTAACGTTTAAATTAAAAAATTAAAATTTGTTCAATGTGAAATTGCTAATTTACATGTTTCGAGTGACGTCACACAAGGAAACTGTCATATTTTTAATTAGTTAATTTTTAGTTAGTTAATTTTTAGCGTCTTTCATTACATTTTTAACTGATTTTTAATTATTTCTTTTTACACTCCTTAAATTTTTCGTAATTAATTACTCAATGAATTAATTTCCTTTCATAATTTTATTTTCATTTTATAATTTTCTAATTTTCGTCAACCGACCTTCAAATGTTTTTAAATAATACCGACACATCCGCTTCTTTCGCAAAATCAATTTTTTGTTCTTTAATAACGATTTTAAGTTAATAGTTATTGTCCATCCAACTGCAAAATATGATTTTGTAGAACTATAGATAATATAGACCAAATCCATTTCATATGATGCAGGCCGGCATGTGACATGTTCAAGATTGGTTTGTCAATGAAATATGTTTTTGTACGTGGAAAATAAGAAGGCACGTATTTTTTTAAATTAACATAGTGACATTTTTACATTTTTTACGAATATTTTAAAATTTTAAGGATAAAATGAGTGTTTTGGAAATTCTACTTTAAAAACCTTGTCATTTTCGCAATTTTTGAGATATTAAGGTTTTTCTTATTTCAATTTATTCAGTTTTTTACACTCTTTCAAAATCCATTAAAAAAGTTTAAAAATAATAAAAAATGGTAAAGTTATTTCGAGTTTTTGAAAGAAAATAAAAAAAAGTTTTTTTCATAAACCCTACCTTGTTTTTCTCTGAAATTTTTATAAATAATAGGTACTAATGAATGTCTACTTACCATAAATTTCCCATTTAGTATTTTTTTGTGTTTCGGGGAAAAAAATTAATTTAGATTTTTTTAAAAAACCTTGTCCTTTTTGCAATTTTTGAGATTTTAAGGTTTTTCTTGTTCAAGTTTGTCAAGTTTTTTTTCCACTCTTTCGAAACCGATGAAAAAATCCATGAAAGAATAAAAAATTGGTAAAGCTATTTTGATTTTTTGAAAAATTAAAACACGAAATTTTATCAAAACAGCTATTTTTTTGCTGAAATTTTCAAGAGTGATAGATAATATAGATTCAAGGCGGACTGAGTCTCGTTTTTTGCGGGAACGCAACGTCGATTCGTGTGATATATATAGACCAGTAGACCAACAAAATTTAACATCTTATTTAAAAGAAGGTGGGGTTTTTTGAGAAAAAATTTTTTTAATTTGCTTCAAAAAATCGAAATAACTTTAATACTCTTTATCAGTTTTAAATATTTGGGAAGATTTTGAAACAGAGCTGTATAAAAAAAACTGTATAAACTGAAATAAGAAAAACCCTAATATCTCAAAAATTGCAAAAATGGCAAGGTTTTTAAAGTAAAATTTACAAAAAACTCATTTTGTCCTTAAAATTAAAAAAATACGTGTCTATTTTCCACGTACAGAAACATATATCATTGGCAAGCCAAACCTGAACATGTCACCCACCGGCCTGCATGATTTGAAGTGGATTCAGTCTATGGAGAAATTCCCAGTGTTGTGCTTACAGAAATTTTGTTGTTTACATTTTCACTAAAAAGTGAAAGGTTTCTGAGATATGCTCTTAACTTAAAGAAATAATATTTTAACATTGCATAAACTCATGCACTTGGCGAAATTTTTGTACGAAAAGTGTTTTGGTTGGAATTAAATTAACTTGATTTGTTTGGACGACTAAGAACCATTCGTAATCGAAAAATGAATTTTCTGAACAGTTCCAAAGTCTGGGGCTTAATGTCTCCGTGTAAAATATTTCATTTGACTAGGAGTTTACATATCTCAGAGTCATCCCATGCAATGACCAATCATAATATATAATCAAAGAAAGAGAGGACTCAGACATGAACTGCAATTCACTCTGATTAGATTTTCCAACCTCTTGTAACTCTTGCATCGTTGCTCGACTTTCTTCGATCGCTGTAAAGACCACTCTAGGTCTGATGAAGGTTCAGTTAGGTAGGAACATAGCCTATTTTCGTCTGATATGATTGGACAAGTGATGGGTGTACACGTGGCAATTTCCGCTTCCGTAAAGTTGAACATAAGGATCAGATTTTCACAAAAACGAGCCACGATTTACAAGACCCTAGTTTACTTCAAATGAGGTAGTTTTGTCTCACTTTCGATTTGTCAGTATTGCTGTCATTTGTTTTTCTCGGAGAGCTGTTTCAAGGATATTGAATCTTGAATCGATATTGTGAAATCTAGTTCCATGTCGATGCTCTCTCTCTCTCTCTCTCTCTCTCTCTCTTCTCTCCTATCCCTGAATCTCCTCTCACGGCTCCTCATAGCCCAGAGGCTTAACGGTGGACCTCAAAAGTTGTCCGACCTAACCTGACCCGAGACTCTATATTTATCGTTATTCGCGGCGTAAATGTCCCGAATGTCGGCACGTGTACTCGGCTCGGTTCGAATGATGTGGATCGACTTTTGCTTTCAAGATTGAATCGAAATTAGAAGATAAAATGGGCAACTGGTGGTCTAACTTTCTGGGAGATATAATTGTGTTTGTAGTTCAAAGTTTGAAAAGATAATGCAGACTGGTGGGGGAAACCGGGAAATGACCGTGAATTTATTCATTAACCAGGAATTTCGTTAACTTTTTGAAGAATAGCTAGAAAATTTAGGCAAAATCCTAGATAACTTGACAAATAATTAAGCTTAAAAATTTATGTTTGTGAATATGTTGTAAATCATTTTTAGAGATCAGCTACTAGTTCTAAACTTATTTAAAAAGCTTGTTAAATTCTTTAAACTTTAAAACTCTCTTGAGAAAATAGTGAAGATCCGGATTCTAGATTTTCTTAAAATACCTACAACTGTTGGTTATACAATGAATTTGTATAACCAACAGTTGTCGGTATTTCAAAGAATTTGTTCTCTTACGTAAATTAACACAAAAATAAAATGCATGTGCTCTAACAGATAACGTTCAAGAAACAAGTGACACAAGAAAATGCTTCATTACATCATCGGAGAAGCCTTATGCAATTTTATAAGCGACTTCCGAGGTCAGAAAAAACACCACTTAGAACAGTTTTTTTTTTCATTTTACAGCAAAATCTGTATTATGGTATTTAGGCAAAAAATAGTAATTTAAGGAAATACCTAATTTCGTGGAAGGTGATATTGTTCTTTACTGACATCCTTGGTGTAGTTTTAACTCATTAATTAATTATCACTAAATTAATTAATGATCACTAATCATATAATTATTAATTAATTATCACTCGATAATGTAGTTTCTGAACATCGTCAGAGAAGTCTGAGATAATAAGCAAACAAATTAATTTAAAATATATAATAATATAATTTAAAAATATCTTAAAACGACACGTAAAATAAATTCTTTTTCTCAGCATCAACAGAGACAAAAGACACAATATCATGTCACCAAATTCTAATCAATCAAGAACTGATAAATCAAATTCACTACGCCAGTCAAGTAAATAGCGACTTCTGATACCTTATCAAGTGTTTCACAATATCTTAAATTTCGTCAGATTGTTTCATTGTAAGGAGTTTTTACTTCTCTTCTTTTTTATTTAGCTTATTACTTTCTGTTTTGCATAATTTAGTAGACACATGTAATATTTTCATTTTTTGACTGAATTTTAAGATACGCAGCTGCCTATATAAGGCTTCACAGTCGCCCCCTATTCCCCTATTTTTCCCCTTTTTTTAAAGATTTACTCTTTTTACCCCTTTTTCCAAGAAACTTTCTCTCTTTCCCCTTTCTTCTCGTTTTTCCCCGTAAATGTGGACTTGATTAAACTCTTCAGTGGCAGCTGAATTTCAATGTTTAACTTTGATTCAATGTAATGTTGATACCAAAAAAGAGATTTAGATTTTGAAAACATGTATTTTTAGAGAAAGTATTGCTGAAAATTTTCATCTATGGGACATTATTTCTCTAGTGTACCCACCCTGACAAATGAATTTCTCTGATTGGGCTCAAATTTACACAAAGTTTAGTCCTATTAGAACTTCAAAAAAAAAAAAAAGATTGATTGGTTTGGTCAAAAACTCGCCGAGATAGAGCCATCATTTTTGAAAATCAAGAATATTTTTGATTTCTTTTTAAGTTCGACCCTTTTTTTCCTTTTTTTAAAACTAAAAATAAAGCTTGAGATGCTTACTTTCAGATCCTTGAATAGCAAATGTCGTTTTTTGTTGTTTTTGAAAAATTGATTTGTAACCTGGTAAATCCAAAAAAATTTTCCAATGCGAGAAAAAATTCGGAAAATTTTTTGCATGTACAGTTTTTGATAAGAAACAATATTCTAAAAACGGAAATTTGAAAAAAAAAGTTTTGTTTTGAAAGTAAGCATTTCAAGCTTTTTTTTAGTTTTAAAAAAAGAAAGAAAAAGGATCGGACTTAAAGAAAATCAAAAAAATTTTTGATTTTCAAAAATGATGACTGAAGTTTGAATTTTTCAAAATTTTTTAAATTTTTTCCGAAAGATTAGGAAAAACTCTATCGAAAACGTTTGGGTAAAAATTTTTTATATGCCATACATAAAAAGATATTTATACCCGAAATAGAGGCTCTTTGCGCAAAATACAAAAATTTCACCCCGTTTACTTCGGCGAGTTTTTGACCAAACTGATCAATCTTTTTTTTTTTCTTTTTAAAGTGCCATCTAATGGAACTAAACTTTTTGTAAATTTGAGCCCAATCAGAGAAATTCATTTTTTTGGGTTGGATATACCTGTGAAATCATGCCCCCTATATAACCTTCGATTTTTGCAAATAATTGATATTATAAAAAATTATGGAAAATAAAAAAATGTGTTCTATATTGCGTCAATGCCACAGTGAAGGGATTAATAAAGCTCAATAAGATTCAATATTTTTAGATGTTTTTAAGCATCTTCTAAGATTTGAGTATTTTAAGTTGCCTTCAAAATGCAATAATTAAGAAAAACAATATGGACAATTTCAAATATGTAAATGTTCAAAATTTGATAATTATAAATCAAAACGACGCTTAAATTACGAAATTTAAAAACGGAAAGCATTTAATATTAAACACTTTTAAAATCGAAGACCGAGAAAGGAAAGAGTTTACATTTTTAGAACATTTAACTTAAAAAATTTACCAAGCATTCTAAACTAAAAATTTGTTAATTTTATGTAAAATTAATAAACTTCAAACTCTGAGCGTTGAAGACTAAATAGGTTTGATTTTTTTATGCTTCGAATTACACAATATAGAATTAGAAGGCTGTATTATATTGTATTATATGTAAAATGTAAGAATTTCAGAATTTTTAAAGTTTTAAATATAAACTTTTTATTCTTCAATATAATTGAACGATTAAACCGTCGCATCGTAGAAGGGGGTATAACATTTTTTGGTCCGAGCGCAATGGTCTCTCATCGCTTTTATAATTTTTTTTGAACTTTTAGTTTTGAAAATTTCTTTGGAATACTTAATTTGCTTTGATAATATCAATAAATATTTTTGAAATTGTAAATTTTTACATTGTCAGGATTCGTTTGTGCTCGGACCAGAAAATTTAATACCCCCTTCTACGATGCGGCGGTTAAATTTTAATTATCATGCTATCAAAATTCGAAAGATTCAAAATAAAGCATTGAAATTTTTATATGTGAAAATTTTCAAATTATATATTTTCAAAACTGAAAAGTTCAACAACATTCTAATTCTATTTGGAATGCTTTTCAGTCAAAACTGTTTAATTATGAATGCTTTCAGTTCGACATTATTGAATTTTGAACGTTTTGAATTAAAAAGTGTTCAATTTTAGACATTTTAATTTAAAATAGTAGTGTTTTGAGCGATTTAAATTTGAAACTAAAAACTTTTTTAAATATGTTTCAACTTAATTTGACAAAACTCTCAACGCTTTGAAATGAACATTTTTTAACTTTAAACTTTTCAAAATTTAAATTCTCAAATTTTTGAATAATTCTACCTTGATTTGATCTTTATGATTGTTTTCAATTTGAAGTTGTATAAGTATTAACATTTTAAATTGTTCAATTTCTAAAATATCAATCCTAAGCTTTAAATTTTAAATATAAAAATGTGACAATATTCCCGTATAGCACAGGTGAAGTCAAAATATGCTTTTCATATGCCAGGAATATGCAGAACATTCAATGCATATTTTTCATATCCCTGGCATACTCTGTGCTTGCATTAAATATGGAAAAATTATAAATAAACGGAGGTAAATATGATAAAAGTGAAAAAAATCTTTTAAAATGTGTCAAAATTAACTCTAATTTGAGAAATTGACCAAAAATAACTTCAAATAAATGCCTTTTGTGCCATTAATGACACATTCACTTTTTTCGATTTTGTAGAATTTTTATATGATAAACTTAACATTCTGCATAATAAATATGTGTATTAGATTAAAGTAGACTACATATTCCATATTTCGTACGGGGACTATAAATTATCTTACACTCAATGGAAGCCGAGAAAACAAAAAAATTTTTTTTAAATTTATTAAAAAAATCCCTCAAAAGATGACCGTAGATTATCCCTGAATTTTTTTAGAATTTTTAGTCAACAGATTCTAGATTAAAAAATAAAAGTGACCAAAAGTAGAGTAAGAGACTCGCTGTAGTAAGCTTGAAATATTGAAATAGGCATTAACAACTGTATATTTTTTAAGTTGTAATTTAATAATTAAATATTAAAGACTGAAATAAAAATTTAAGATTCAAACATTCGATATTGTAAAATTTTAAATTTTGTTTTAAAAATTAATTGAATTAATTAAATTAAATTAATTAAATTTGAAGTGCTTAAAGTGTAAAGAGTTTCAAATCGAACTCCTGCAAAATCGTATAATAAGTTAATTCAGTATGTTTTTCTACTAAAAATTTCACAAATGTATTTTCATCTCCGGGTTTTTTTCACAGAAAAAAAACAAAGGATAAAGATTTGCTTGAAGTTCTGAACGTTCAAATAAACGAAATTTTTGTTTGATTAATTTTAAACTCAAATTTTTTCTAAAATATTAGTTTATTAATAATGAAACTAATGTAATGATAAAGAAGCTCATGATATTTCTCTTTATTTTGTAGATGAACAAAATTTCAAGATAAAGAGTTAAGAAAAAAAAGTTCGTTTATTTGAACGTTCAAAACTTCCGGTACATGGATAAAGTTTACCTCGATTCGGGGGTAAAAATCACCTGTAACAAACATTAACTTCACAAGATAAATTTTTTCTCAAATTTCGATTAAATCTTTTCTTTTTCCTTGACAACACATGAATTTTGAAAGACGTGAAGTTGCCTGAATAAAAATTTATCTCTCTAAAAAATTAGCTGCAACAAATTTTATCCTTAGTTTTTTCTGTGGCTAGTCTCAAAAAATTCCCGGTTGTTTTTCGTTTTACACAATAACTATGTACAAATTAACCTAAAGGTTGTATTAATATGATTTATTCCTCTATTTTTCCCCTATTTTCGTCAAAAAATCACCCTTTTTCCCCTTTTTCGAGAGCATTTTGTGCTGTGAAGCTTAATATATGTATTAAAATCAGAATAAAAGTCGTGAGTGCGACTTAAGGTCTCGCTTGTCTTCGACATACCATTATAATAGCCGTCGGTGCTCTCAGAACTCGTATATAAGGCGTTCAACCAAGTTCAACATCCCGCTAATAGTTCAGGTTCGCTGTCTGCTTGGGCGGGCCAGGGTGAAGAGAGGAACTGACGATCTTGCGTGTCGATAACGTCTGCATCCTTGATTGATAGATTCCTAGCGGTCAAGGTTTCGAAGTCTCGTTAGCAGAAAATGCCGTGATGTATTTTGAAATTGAGATACGTTCCAAAAATACAGCATCCCAAAGAAGAACGCAACCCGAAATGAAATTAGGGTCGCCCCAATTTTAGAAATAGTCTCAAGTTTTCGGCCCAAAATCAAAACACATTAAAAATTGAAATGGCGACTTATTAATCTTGAATGTGTCTCACAGTTTAAACTTTTCAATTTTGAATACATCTTAAAATTATGGTACTCTCAATTTGGAAAAATCCCTAAATAAAAGATGCCTTCTAATAAATTAATTTATAAAACAGATTGCAATCCCAATTAAGATTGATGTAAAGAGCAATGACCATGCGAAACCAGCGCTTTTTATAATCATCAGTTTCATCAATATTCGTCTAATTTCTCATTGCACTTTCTGTCGTGCTTTTGATGATAAAGAATGTTTTTTTAACAACGATGTAATCCACGGAAACGGGCGCGTGACGTGACGTATTGTAGTTAAATTGAAGAAAGATCTGAAAAAGAAAATAGCCCTTGGTGCCCGATTGATAATAAACAAATTAACGTCGATTGGTCACGCCTGTCTCGTTCTTATTCTTCCACCCGCAATGAAGGTGACATGAGTTACTGTGACGCCTGGGTGACGTCGTTAAGATCATTCTCACCATTTAGGCGAAGTCAAGGGATCAATTCAAATCGTGAATGGCATGTACATAGCCTTGTCTACTTAGTACAAATACCACATTATTCTATATTAAAACTAGACTAGTTAATAATTTCTTCACTTTCTTCTAATGACTTATAATCGCTTTTACTGGTATTTTGTACAAAATTAGCAATTATTTTCTGTATATGGTTTGCTAGATGTTTCCTGAAGACGATAAATTGTTGTCGAAGTGTTGCAGGAAATTTTGAACAAAACTCTAAATAAGATGATTGATAAAAATTAAGGTATAAAAGTTACAATGACAATCGATGCGTGGCGATTGGCTACTGCGAAAGTTAGATGCAGAAGTCGATAAATCACACAGTTTTTCCACTTTCCAAGATTTATTCTCACGTATGCTTAGATTTTACATAGTCATACGGATTGTGGCGATTTAGTGACGCTCGGGAGTGGAGATTAGGCTATTCTGCTATTCATATTGGCGATCGTAAATTATGAACGGGTATATGTCAGCGATCGTGTAATGGCTATTGCACAACATTGTACGGCTGTGCGATACGAATCGGAGGAAACTTTGTATTTATTATCCAAAGTTTAAACAGACACGTCGTTTTTCTCTTTTAGATGTCGGCTGCTTTCTTTAAACGGGAATATCGTAGTCATCTCGAAACATAAAAATCCCTAAGGACAATCTTTTTCATTTTAAAAAGATTCCTGAGTATGTAATTTACTTTACAAAAATACGGAATGAAATGTAATAAAGGGACATTTTTGAAAATACCATCAAGTTCCTTTCTTTTTTCGTTTATGAAAATTTGCAATGCTGACTAAGTTTTCCCTGATTTCGTAATTTTCCTCTACTTTTGCGCAATCTGCTTTAAATAGATCGTAAAAACAAGCAAGGGGAATTAAAGAAGAATGCCTAAGTGCGGTACATAAGAAAACGCAGCGGGAAAATGATCACACTGCGATCATCGACGTTGGCCTAGTCCCCTCGTGACTGGATCCATTATACGGTCATTGGTCTCGCTCTTTGGCGGTGTATATACGTTTCAACGAGACAACAGACACTTAACTGATCTCGATTTGCAGAATCTTCCGAGTACATCAATTGAAAGTAAAGAAGTGTTAAATTAAACTTGCAAATCTTCAATATCAGAAAATTTATCATTTTCCGACAAAAAGAAATAGTAATTTATAGAAATTTAAGATCATGGTACGCGGAGAAAAAATGATCTGTAAAATTATAAGGTGGCCGCTGGACTGGGAAATGGCAAGGAATTTTTTATAAGCGGGAAAGCCTGGAAAATGGCAGGGAATTTTTTTGTTGACCGGGAATTTTTCCAGTTTTTTTAAAATAAAAGTGTTTCTTATTATTAAAAAATGGTTACATTAGGTTTAATGATCTTGTTTAAAATATTTAATAAAGAAATGTTAAAAAATTTTAAACTATTTTTCCCAAATTATGAACTTTTATTTAGAAAAAAGAACTTTCATTCTAGATAACAATTCTCAGCTAAAGATTTTTTTTTAAAGAATGTTTTTCAATTTATTTAATACAAGTGTTAATGTGAAAAAAATTGTAATAAAATCCATTTTTGTTTAAAGAATTGTCCAAAATTGATTAAGGAAATAAGAGTTATTGTATTACTGGTCAAAATTGTGGCACCACCTGTTTTCGATGATTACTTAATTAACTCCTCTTAATTTTAATTATATCATAGATAAAATTGTTTCTCTTAAATAGGTTGAATGCTATAAAAATTTTGTAAAACATAAGCCCAAGATGAAGTCATTTTATCAATTTTTGAAAAAGATATTTCAAAAATCTTTTCGGGTTATTAACAACTTTTATTATTATAATAAAATTCGATAAACAAAAACGAAATTTTGGTTGATTCTAATAATTTATAATCTGACACCTTTTTGAATGTATTGTAAACTGTATTAGCTGAAAAAAGAAATTTTTTCTACGATGAAGGCCCAAATTTTGTTTTTGTTTATCTCATTTATTTATAAAATTGATAAATGTTATACATAGATAAATTTGTTAGTTTCTTATAAAAATTGTTTATAACAATAATAATTATTAACTTCTACTTAAGTTTTGAGTCTTACTCTCACACTTCTTTCAATTTGTTGAATCTTTAGAGAACAAACAACTTTTTTCTACCCTCAAACATCAAAGTTGCACATTTTTTAACTTAATTTGTTTATAGAAAATACTTATGTCATTCTATCAATTATTTATGTCCTGCATTCATCACTGCATTGATTTAAACCGATTGGCAATGTATGCAAGTTGTTGATATAGAGAAAAAAAAATTTTTCTTGAAAAACAACATTTTTTATCAACTTTAGATTTAAAAACTGAATATAAACAAACTTAAATTCAAAACTCGGTTCCCAAAAATTTCTTATAAATTTAATTACCTTTAATTTTAAAAAAATTCAAATTTGTCGAAAATTGAAAGCTCTAGAAATTTTTAAACAGTAGGTTCCTGAAAAATTCCACTGTGCGGTAGTGTAACTATTATTCATCTGGAACTATTTTTTTAATGACCGGGAAATGACCGGCAATTTTTTTCAGCAATTTTAGTGGTCAACCTGAATTAACAGAATAATCTGTTAAAATAGGGAACAGGTTTTTTTCTGTTTTTACAGACATTTTTGTTAAACTTACAGATAATCAGTAAATTTAATCTGTAGAACCTATAGAAATGTCTATTTGGTTAATGGAATTCTAAAATGTTAACCTAACAGATATTTTTATAGATTCTATAGACATATCTGTTACATTTACTAACCATCTGCTAGTTTAACAGAAATAACTACAGAAACTACAAAAATGTCTGTAAATATAACAGAAAAAAATCTGTTGTGCCAACTTTACAGAATATCCTGTTAATTTTTCAAATTCTTTTTTCTCTGTGTATACTTTTATTACTTACATTATATAGGTTTTCACCTTTAAAATTCTCAAAAACACTTTCAAAATAACTAGAATTCTGCGGAGCTAATTCATCAAGTAAATTAGCTAATTCATTGAATTAGCTAATAAAAAATAGAATAAATTAGTAAGTAAATTAGTAAATTAGCTAATTCATTGAATTAGCTAATTTTTGTGATGAATTATCTAGAAATGGGTCACTGAATGAAATCAGTAAAAATTTCGACTGATTCAAATTTAAAGAGTACATTATATTTTCATGCACTCAAAAACATATTCGGTTATTCCGGTTATTTTAATCAGAATTCTGATTATTCTAAACAGATTTTCTGGTTATTTTGGAAAATTACTAAAAATTCTGGTAATTCCAAACAGAATTCTGGTTAAAGCAACTGGAAAAGAATGTTAAGTAGAGTCTAATCGGAATTCTAGTTAGAATAACCAAACATTTTTCTATGTGTCTAGAAACACAAAAAAAATCTGAAAAATGAACATTATTAATAATAATAACTTATTGATAAGAATTATAAATTTAGTGCTCAATGGGCCATATTTGTCACGTTGGGTGCCGATAGTTTTTTGAAATATCTTTTACAATTTGAATAAAAAACTTGTCAAATTTTTACAAGCAGAAATGCATCCTAAAGAAGATTTTTCTGATAGAAATTAATTTAAAAAGTTTTTTGTTCAGTTGTGAAAATTAAAAAAATAAATTTTTCAAAAATACCCTATTTTAAAAGAAATCACGTGGAAAAGCATATGCGGCTTGAAAAAAATGAATTTTTTCACCTAGAGAGTGATTCGGTTCTTAAGCGGTTAATATTATCGCCATTGTCTTTCAGATGAGTTCTCAAAAGACTGAAAAAGTTCTCTCTGCTAATAAGTAATTAAGTGTCCAATTAAAAACAAATTATTCGATTTTTTAAAAAATGAAACTAAATTTTGTTCTATTGTGTACAAAAGTATTTCCAATTTTTATTATAGATTCTAATTTTCTTTGGAATGTGCTTGTCTCTAACGAGCCGGAAAGTTGATTTTAGGTAACACTGCCACACAAAAAAAAGTCTGTTACTTTTGACGAGACACATGTATTCCTATGTATTTTGAGACGCTGAATCCGAATCTGAGGTCAAAATAGCACCTTTC
>JBAGKK010506506.1:0-14325 GCA_037177015.1 Euceroptres primus | reverse complement strand
AATCAGTCAAAATTTTAACTGATTTCATTCAGTGACCCATTTCTAGCTAATTCAGCAGTGAATTTTGACTGAACTTCAGTGAAATTGACTGAAATTCAGTAAAAAAATTCACTGATAGATTAGTTAGAAATGGGTCACTGAATGTAATCAGTCAAATTTTTGTCCTGAAAATCCTTGAAAACCTGGAAAGTCCTTAAATCTTTTTTTTGCCTGGAAAAACCTGGAAAAGTCCTTGAATTTCATTCATAGTTCTGGAATTCTTATCTCTACATCTGAATTAGTAATTCTCATTAAATTAAATAATGAGATGAAATAATTTCAAATTAAATAATTATTATTTATCAATTGTGTCAGTCGAGGCTTCAGTAAGCTTTTGTAGAAAACTACTGATTCACTTAGGCTAGTTTACTATTTCAGGTAATTGTGCAGTTTAGTGGCTTTTCTCAATTTTGAATTTTTCGATCCGGTTTTTTTTTTAAAAAAAGCCTTATTTTATCACCAAAATAAGAAATCAATCGGAGGAGCTCGTGAAACTAATGCATTTTTTATTATTTTATTAAAAAATTTTAAAATATAAGCTTGAAATTTTAAAAATTCCCAATTTCCAGTTTTTCGCTGCGATTTTTTTAAAAAGCTTTATTTTATCGTTGAAACAAGAAATCAATCGGGGAAGATCAAGGATCTAATGTTCTTTTTATTATTTTATTGAAAACCTAAATAAATTTAAACTTAAAATTTTTAAAATTCACAATTTCGAGTTTTTCGCTCTGGTCTTTTTTTCAGCTTTATTTTTATCATTGAAACAAGAAATCCATCCTCCTTGTGTCCCCCTAGAATAATTGTTACCTTAAATCAGTCAAATTTCACTAATTTCTCAGTGACTCAATTCTAGCTATGGCAATAATAAAATGTCACTGAAAGTCGGTGGAAACTCCCTCAAATTTCAGTGAAATTTTACTAATTGCCATAGCTAGAATTGAATCACTGAGAAATTTGTGAAACTTAACTAATTTAGATTTAGAGAGAAGTCTTAATAAATATTTTAGTCTTTGGCTGAGAATTATAAAATTGCAAATTGACAGTAATTGATTGTTTAGAATGCCATAATTATTGAAAAACAGACCTGGAAAATTTGGAAAAGACCTGGAGTTTGAAATAATTGGTCTTCTGTGGCAAGGCTGTAAACTAGTAATTAGTAAACCTTACTAAGTAAATTAGTATTTTTCGACTGAATTAGTATTTTTCTAATTAATTAGTATTTTTCTACTGAATTAGTGGTTTTACACTGAATTAGTATTTGTCTAATTAATTAATAATTTTCTAATTAATTAGTAGTTTTCTACTGAATTAGTATTTTTCTAATTAATTAGTATTTTTCTACTTAATTAGTATTTTTCGACTGAATTAGTATTTTCTACTGAATTAGTATTTTTCTAATTAATTAGTAATATTCTACTGAATTTATAGTTTTCTACTGAATTAGTATTTTCCTACTGAATTAGTAGTTTTCTACTGAATTATTAGTTTTCTACTGAATTAGCAGTTTTCTAATGAATTAGTATTTTTCTATTTAATTGGTATTTTTCTACTTAATTAGTATTTTTCTACTGAATTAGTAGTTTTCTACTGAATTAGTAGTTTTCTACCGAATTAGTATTTTCTACTGAATTAGTATTTTTCTACTGAATTAGTATTTTTCTACTCTGAACACAGTAAAGCGTCGGTCCTCAATTTAACACTGAATTTTCCTCAAAATGAGTTGCAACAAAAATTAGACTCGAAAACAACTGAAATCACAATGAAATTTTCAATCGTTTTAAATTATTCAAAATGAGATGCAAGAAAATTCACCCCAATATTTGTCTAATTAATTAATAATTTTCTACTGAATTAGTAGTTTTCTACTGAATTAGTATTTTTCTAATTAATTAGTATTTTTCTACTTAATTAGTATTTTTCTACTGAATTAGTGGTTTTACACTGAATTAGTATTTGTCTAATTAATTAATAATTTTCTAATTAATTAGTAGTTTTCTACTGAATTAATATTTTTCTACTGAATTAGTAGTGCTCTACTGAATTAGTATTTTTCTAATTAATTAGTAATATTCTACTGAATTGATAGTTTTCTACTGAATTAGTATTTTCCTACTGAATTAGTAGTTTTCTACTGAATTAGCAGTTTTCTAATGAATAAATTATTCAAAATGAGATGCAAGAAAATTCACCCCAATGGTTTTCTGTGAATCAGTAGTTTACTAATTCATTTAGTGAGCTTTACTAAATGAATTAGTTGTTTTTTACGAAAAATTAGTATAAATACTTACTAAAGCAATTGGTAAACAATTCTACACTATTTCATTAGTAAAAAAAACTATACTAATTCAGATTTCGAAGAACACATACGATGTCTTTAGACGATCGATTCTTGTTAATATACCAATGTAATTTATATAGAGTCGCTATAAATTTTTGAAAAAAGGTATTAGTGTGGAGTCAGCAACACCTTCATGGCCAGGCTTACGGGTTTTCTCTCGAGTTTAATTAAAGAATAAAAATTGCTCATATGCTCAGTAACAAAGGACATAGTTTATGGACAAGTTTCTCCATAAACCCTCAACTCGAAAGCGTGACATTTCCGTGCTATAAAATTCTCAACACAAAGACTAATGACCGAGCTGCGATGACTCGAATTAGAAATGCCTAGAGCCGTGGATAAATAACAAAAATGTCTATAATTACATTTAAGCTTGACTTTCGAAGAATATGCAAATAATTTTGTTCGGTTTTATATTCATCATTCTCTATAATTTCACATGCTTTTTTCCGCTTATTTAATAGCCTTGTTAAGAAACAGACTTAATCTTGTATTAAAACCATACGACTTTTATATCTCGACATACAATGTTGATTGCACTCGTGCATAAAAAACAGCCGCATTTATGAATGGCCTTGGAACGTGTCGCGAAAGAGACCGCGCAAGTTAATTCGCCGAGTGGAGTCGACAGAAATAATAATTACCATCTTAAAGTCGGAACGTCTTAATTAACAGACGTCTTTAAGATGCATGCCCTTGTTCGAAGAAACTGAGATCAAAGGTCGAAAAGTAATCTCTAGCGATTGTTGAGTTTCCGCGTGTCGTTGAGCGGTGTACCGAGAAATCTCAATCTCGCGAGTTCACCACATAAACATTGCGGTACTTACAATTAATTAAGCAAGATAATTTTTTTTACGAGGGCCATCATTTTAATAACGAGCTCTTTCTCTCTCCTCATTCAATCTGCCAGTTTCCCTCCTCATCCTTCCAGTTTTGTCATTTGACACTCTTTACGACGCGCGTAAAGAGTATGTAAATATGTAAATATTTGTATCATAAATATCATGGAAATATCATCTGCGCAGATGATATTTTCTCGATAAGCCACATGCCACACTACCTGGCTCCAATATTCGCCAAGTGTCCAACTTTATATCTCTCCTGCTCTCAGTTTTGGCTTGACAAACAGTACGACTTCTTCATCTTGGAACATTGCTTGACCATTCTCGGATTCAGTATAATCCTCGATTCATCCAACAAAGACGCGTCATTGCGCCAAGAGCAGGGAAGATCTAAGATCCAATTTCTAAATGAAAGGCCCCATTGTGCTCTCTGAGAAGAACATCTTGGTTGCGCGCTGACTCTCCTCCCCTCCCCCCCCCTCTCTCTCTCTCCTTCTATATCATTCTCCTTATCTTTATCTCCGTTATTTTGTCGCTGGGTTTTGGACATTGATTTAAAGTCTCTCGATATCTTGAAATTCTTTAGAGCCTCGATGCATTCACGTAGGATCCTATTTCAACCCCTGGTTGCACCTCGGCCAGATTAAAAGGGTGGCAGATAATGTTGACAAGTGGAGAAGGAAAGGACGAGAACCAAGAAATGCAATTCGAGTATTCGAGAAAGACTCGCTTCCTTAGCAGACGGTTTTCTCCTTCCCTTGGGCCTTCTCATCCCTTTCCACTTCTCAACGAAGCTCTTTCCTCTACCAGTCTACCTCGACTTACCTCCACGCGTGACAGAACATTTCCTAAATGGTGCGAGTCCACGTGATAAATGGTAATCGCATACAGCAAGACGTCTAAAAAAGCGATAAACGTTGCTCCTAAAACGGCGGCAGTTGGGGAAAACTTACAGGATCGAACCTGCGAAATGCAAGAACCAAATGTGCATAATACATACATTACCTAGTTATGCTAAATGTGTCGCACACTGTGACTGGAGTCAATAGTTCTGGAGTTCCTGATAGGTTAGACCAATAGTTCTGGCGTTTAAAGGCTCAAAACATCAATTTTTCAAAATGAGGGGCTAAAATCACGCTCTCCCTCACTTTCGAAAAATGCATTTTTTTCATGAGTTCAGAACAGATTTAGCACAGTCCTAGAGTTCCTGACTATTTTCAAAAATACAGTCTGTCACACAAGAGCGTGGCGGACAAAAATCTATGAAAACTGCTCACCAGGAATAAACAGGGTGGTCGCTGGACCGGGATAACGGGAAATGACCGGGAATTTTTTGTGACCTGGAAAAACCGGGAATTTTTTGAATTTTTAATGAAAACGATTTTAATTTTCCAAAAATGTGTTACATAAGGTGATTTGCTTATATGTTATATTATAAATTTTGAAATTCCCGCCTTATTTGTGTAAAGCGAGCAAGCACCTTGAATTCAATCTTAGAAAATGCACGAAAAAGTGCAGAAGTCATTGATCAAGAGATTTAAAAACTGAGTTACCAAATAAAACTTATTATTGTAGAAATGTTAGTACGATAAAGATAAAATATATATCGTTTAAATATATATATCGTTTTATTTATTTTTATGTATAAAGACAAAATATATATCGTTTAACGATAACACTGTGATCTCATTTCGTTTACAAAATGTAAATATATATTTTAATATTACACTTTAGTCACTAGGGATTAGTTGAACTTAAAATATTTATATTACATAGATTTAAAACCTATGCTCTCATTTAACTCACAGTGACATTTCATTATTTAAAATAGCCTAATGTTACTTTTAGAAACATAAAAATGTTCGTCCTAAAAGCATTAATCATTAGGGCTCAGTTGAAAAAGCTCCTTTTGTACTTGTTCAATAATATAAACTATTTTAATGTTAAATTAAAAAGAAATTCATGTTTGTATGTCCAGAATATTAAATGAAAAACATTTTAAAACTTTTAAAACCCATTGCATTAACTCAGGATGTCTAGCGTCCTGGAAATCCTTGAAAATCTGGAAAAGTCTTTGAATTTTACTCATAGTCCTGCTCTCTAAATCTGAATCAGTGAAATGTGTGTCACTTATTCAGTGAAATCTCACTGATTGTTAGTGAAAATACTTACTGATTTGATTTATTGACACACTTCTCACTGATTCAGATTTAGAGAGTGGCATTCTTATCTCTATACATTTGAATTAGTAGTTTCCTTCGAAAGACAGGTTTGCTAAAGGTCATAAGAGAATTCTTGAAAATCAGGGATTTTAAAAATGGTCAGGGAAAGTCAGGCAAAACCTTCAAAGAGTCAGAAATTTAACAATTATATAATTATAATATTACAAAATCAGGGATCACAGTCAATCCCTTATCTTCTTTTTCTCCCTTTCCCCTATTATTCTCCAAATTTCCTAAAATTACTATTTTTAGAGTTTCACTCCTTTTTCCCTTTTTTTCCCCTTTTTATATTCAAATTTCCCAATAATTTTCCAAGAATTATGAGAAATAGAAACATGTGAATTTCAAAAATTCTTTTAATGTTTCTTTTTCCAATTTCCTATGATTTCCAAATTTTCAAAATCTACGAAAGTCTCCTAAAATCTCTTAAAATCCTCCAGAATCTTTAAAACTGATTTAAAATCCTTAAAAATTCTTCAGAATATTTTAGACTGTTAGTTATTACTAGACTGTTCCAGAATCTTCTAAAATTTTCTAAATACTTTCGTAACCTTCTACAATTTTCTACAGAATCTTTTAGATTCCTCCAAAGCCTACAAAAGATTACCAAAATTTTCTCAAATTCTTTCGAATCTTCAAAACTTATCTGAAATCTGTAAAAATTCTCCCAAATATTCTAGACTGTTTTAAAATCTGCAATCATTTAGATTCTTCTGGATTCTTCCAAAAACCTTTAGAATTTTCTGAATTCTCATATAATAATCTTTTACAATCTTAAGGAATTTTTAAAAATTCTTTAATATTCTACAAAATATACGAGAATGTTCCAGAATCTTCTAAAATCGTCTAAAATCTTCTATAGACTCCTCGAGAATATTCTGAAATGTACCTAAGGTTTTGGACGTTCAAATGAACAAACTTTTTTTTCCTGAAATCAAATTTATCTTGAAATTTGGTTCAATCTACAAAATAAAAAGAAATATCATGGCCTTCTTTATCATTACACTAGTTTCTATATTAATAAATCAATATTTTAGAAGAAATTCGAGTTTTGAAATGAAATGAAACAACAAATTTCATTCATTTGAACACGTTTAGAACTTTAAGCACATTATTCTGAAGTGCTCTAGAATTTCTAGAATTCTGCAGAATCTTTTAGAACTCCCTCAAGTTTACAGAAAAGACTCTTATAATCTAATAATCTATCTATCTAATAATTAAAAATCTTATAATCTTCTAGACTGTTTTCAGAATCTTCCTAAAATTTTGTAGATTTTTTGAAATTTTTTTAAAAAATGGAAAAGACTAGAAGATTTTAGAACATTATGAAAGATTTTTGGAAGAATCAGGAAGTCTCTCTGATGACAGATTCTAAAACACACAAAAATCTAGATTGTAAAGAATTTGTTGGGATTTTGAAAGACATAATGAATCTAGAAGTGGTTTATGGATAATATATTCTAAAATATTTTAAAAGTTTGTTGAAAACTCCGGAAGTCATGAAGGATTTTCGAAAATTCAAGAACATTCCAAAGATTCTAAAAGTTTAGAAATTTGAGGAGTGTTTTATTAGATTCTAGACAGGAATCTAAGATTTCTGACGATTTTTTTAAGATTCTGAAGAATTGCAGCTTCCTTCGTATTTTTAAAAGAAAAAAACTTCCCTCCTTTTTATCTTTAATCTCCTTTCTTGAAAAAGAAATCCCCTATTTTCCCTGAAATTGAACCACTGCTAAATCATTGTGATTCCTGAATTATATAATTATAACGGCAGATAATGGTCAAGGAAAGTGGAAAATTGATCAGGAAAAAGTCAAAGAATTTTGTAGCAACCCTGCATGAAATCAAGAAAAGTCGTTTATTAATTGTTTTAGTAAGCTTATTTAGTAGAAAACTACTGATTCACTTAGTAATGCTTACTAATTAGTTTAGTTAGGATACAAAATCAATTTGTAGTTTTTTTACTGTGAAATAGTAATTTTTTATTAAAGATTAGTAAAAGCGCTTACTAAAGCAATTAATCAACGACTTAGTAGAAAACTTTTAATTCTTCTTCGAGAATATTTCCTTAAAAAATAGTTTTTTGAGCTTATACAGATAAATGCAGTTCGCTAAACTCAAGAATTTAATAAATTGCATAATAAACATTTTATATGGTTCATTCATAATTGTGTAAATTATTTCTATCGAACAGTTTCAAGAAAAGAAGGTTTTTCCATGAAAGTTTATGGTAATAATTAAAAAATGATACCTGGAAATGAGGAATATTAACTCTATTACGCAAGGGAAAAACCATTATATTATCTCTTTTATACGATTCGTTTTACATTGACATTTTAAAGCCAATTTTAGACACAAAATAAGACAAATTATTTTTAATCTTCTGCCATTTAAAGCAACATGATCAGAAGTTCATGAAAACTTGTGGACTTAATCTACATAAAACAAGCTTCAAATTGATCATTTTTGAATTAAAATAGAACCATTGGTTTTAAAGATACTGACTAGAATAGAAAACAGTGAAAATTTCGATTTTCACTTTCTTCGCTGCCTCAATTTTTAATGACAATTTGTTAAATAATTTGTTCCTGAACCTGACGATTAATCTTTGTCATAATGATTATTTTCTCCGGAAAATTCCGTTTCAAATTAGCTTTTTTGAAGTTATTTTGACTATTTTTCATGCAGATATCGAATTTAAAGCTCAGTAAGTTGTGAAAATTCCACTATCCTCTTCTTCAGCCAATAACTTCGCAACTACTGCAGGTTTTAAACATTTTTGAGAATAGTTTTAAAGCTTACATTTTATGCTTTATGTTTAAAGTGTTTTACATTCTTTTAAGACTATTTACAGAACGTGACGTCGTTTGAACATGTTTTTTGTTTTGTTTTTCTGAGCCAATAAATCAGACTCTATAAGAAATGAATGCCCCGACGAGTTCTACAAAAAAGCCCCATGACATTTTTCAATCAACCCAAAATCCGAAAACCTACAGAACTTTAAAGATTCACAAAAATTTTGAATTTGAAAATTTGTTGACTTCCAACAGTTCTGATTAGAGTTCTGTTTTCCCGCAAAGAGATCTATAAAAAAGCCCTGTAACATTTTTTAATCACCCCAAACTTCAAAAACCTACAGAACTTTAAAGATTCCCAAAAATTTTCAATTTAAAAATTTTCAAATTCAAAATTTTTGGTAATCTTTGAGGTCCTGTAGGTTTTTGAATTTTGGGTTGGTTGAAAAATGTCATGGGGCTTTTTTGTAGAACTCGTCAGGGGAGGGCGGAGGGCAGAACTCCGATCAGAACTCCTGGAACTCCGAAAATTTCCAAAATGAACTTTTTGGGTATCATCAAAGTGCTATAGATTTTTCGTCATTTCGGCATTTTCATTTGGCTTTTTCTCGATGTCATGACGAAAAGCACTGTATTTGCCATGTCCAAACGAAAATTTTGGCGAATAATGTACTATTTTGATTTTGAGTTAATCAAAAAATGGCATAAGGCTTTACGGTAGAACTCTTCGGGTGGAAAATAGAATTCTCATCAGAACTCCTGGAACTTTCAAAATTTAGAAATTCGAAATTTTTGGGTATCTTTAAAGTCCTGCAGTTTTTTTGGATTTTGAGTTGATCGGAAAATAGTATAAGGCTTTTCGGTAGAACTCTTCGGGGGGGGGGGGGCAGGACTTCGATCAGATCTCCTGGAACTTTTGACGAAAAATTTCCTACGATATTAAAATTTTCAAATGCTGTAACTTTTGGCATTTTGAATTTTTTGAAATTTCTTTCTTGTAGAACTCTAGAACTCTTTCAACAAAAAAAGATAGCGCAACGAAAAATTGGTTTCCGTAAAGTTGGAAGGACAAGTATTTTCTTCAAAAATTTTTTGTTGGTTGAAATTCCCCGGAACTATTTTTGAAAATAGTCAGGAACTCTAGAACTACCCTAAATCTGTTCAGAACTCACTAAAAAAATTCAGTTTTTCGAAAGTGAGAGGGAGCGTGAAGTTAACCCATTTTGAAAAATTGATGTTTTGAGCCTTTAAACGCCAGAATTATTGCTATAACCTGTCAGGAACTCTAGAACTATTGAAGAGGGATTTAGAACTCTAAATAATAAATCGAGATTTTAATAGTGGAGGACTAACTTCACAGGAATGATCGAATCTGCGGAATGCAAGAACCAAGTGTGCATAATACATACATTACCTAGTTATGCTAAATGTGTCGCACACTGTGGCTGAAAAGGCAAAACGGAGAGCGAAAAACGTCAAGTTCGACGATATGAAAGGGGTTAAAAGGAACAACCCTTAAAACCTTTCTCAATGAAATCGTTCTGAGAAATGGTGTTGCAATCGATTTACGTCGAAATCACTCGACCCGATATATATCCCCAATCCTTACCCATCTATCTACCTACATGCATGTCGTTTGAGTACGCACACATATACGATATATGCGATAGGGATAGGGCGTCCTAAACCTAACTGCCGACCCTTTTCATTCTCTCCTCAATAAATTTCTCGCTCCAGACCTTACATTATCAAGCTCAGTACGGAAGCAGCAGAAATACGACCAAGAATTCGGATCGTTTTCACAATCACTGTTCGGAATCTATATAAGTAGAATTACGGAGACTTTAAGTGCATTTGCTTGAAGTAGGATACAAATTTTAGTTGAAATCTCCCGAGCACTAGAACCTTTAAACTAGAATATTTATTTCAACGATATTCTATAAATTGGGATAGCGGAAAATCTGAAAGTGGATATTACCGGTGGGTTTACATTTTAACTTTATTTATTGGTGGATTTTAAATTTATGCGTTTGCAGCAGCAGGTTATGAATTTTCCATTAATCTAAAAGTTCGTACTTTATTCGATATAATCTTACTTTTTATTGGTTGTGAATTTTTACTGCACTACACCCGTTACATCCCTTGCGAACCACGAAAAGAATTTACTAAAGCCGATTAACGAGTCTTTCAGCCGTACTCTAATGCCGAGATGAAAGTGTAGGAAAGTGGAAGCGGATTTAATGTACTTTGAAAAGTTGCGAAGCGCTGCCAAGAAAATGCTCTATCGCCTTGCGTATTGTCAGATGGACGCAATTATCAACGTAGTGCCTACATTTTTCAGAGACAGAAATATGTCTGAGTTCTAAATGAATTTACTCAGAGAAAAACAATTAACCGCCATTAAAAAGATGTGATTTTTTATGAAATTATAGCTGGGTGAACTAATTATAACGTAATTTTCATATTGATTATGAAGAGAACGTTTAGCTGTGTAATTATTTTATACTGGAGGTTTTTATTAGAATTAATTTTTGCTTCCAAGGGAACTGCGACGAAAAGGAACCTCTTTTCAGGGTGGCAACGTGACCGAGAAACCGGGAAAGACCGGGAAATGGCTGGGAATTTCATTAAGAAACCGGGAATTTACTTTTGATCACAGTAAAATTCAAGTTTTCATTATTTTAATAACTTTGGTCAACTTAGAAATGTGATTTCTACTTTATCTATAGTCACAGGGGATATAAGTATGTTTATTAGGTTACGTTCCGATTTCTGCCACCATGCGCGGTGTTTATGTGTGCACTGTATCTACATGGGCGCTGTTATTTAGGTAAATTGAAAAATTGAGTCTTGTGGACACCCCTTCAAATCAGTTAGAATATTAATAAAATTGTTAAAAATAAAAAAACAAACAATTTAGAAAAATCAATTCAGAAACAAATTGAAAACCAAAATTTACTCCCTTCGAACTCAACAAAAATTTAGGAATTTAAAATTGTAAACATTCAAAATGTAACTATTCTGTAAAATGTTCAAAATGTCATCATTTTAAACTAGAAACAATCCAAATTGAACGATTCTAAACGTCGTTTCAAACTGGACACTTTTTAAATTAGAATTGTCAAGTTAAAACTGTTTTTACGCTACAATCCTTTAATAAATCTTGTAAGATTAATAATTGCCAAATTGTGGTTTATATTTCGAAAAATGTAAAAAAATGGAACAACGGAAATTTTAAGGTTCAAAATTGAAAATTTAACATTCCCGAAAATTTTACCGATTCACAATTATTAAACAAATTATTCGTTTTCATTTTCAAAAGTTTAAGCTTTTAGTGTCGTCTAATTATGAATCTACGAATTATCAATTATTTGAAAATTGGAAATGATTCACAAAATCTCCCAAAATTTCTTCCCAACTGAATAAAAATGTTAAAAATAAATGATATCCATCTTCAAATTCAGAAAAAAAAAATAAATAAAAAATTGCACACATTGCTCTTAAGAAAAATGTTGACAATATAGAATTTTCAACCCTTGAAATCCATTAGAAATCAGGGAAATACGAGTAGCTGTCAGGGAAAATATAAATGCGTATATGTTAATAATATTTTAAAAGCACTTCAGAATATCAAGACAAATTTTTTTTTTACCATTGACTCTTTAAAAATTGAACATATCATTAAATTAAAATTTCCACGTACATTATTGAAACCTTATTCGCTTTTATAATACTTTTCTGTCAGGGAAATTTGTCTAAAAGTAAAGGAAATGTTAGATAGGGAAATTGAAGAACTCCAATTCAGAAAAAAAATAATTGCACACATTGCTCTTGAAAAAAATGTTGACAATATAGAATTTTCAACCCTTGAAATCCATTCAAATATTAATGAAAAATTTTTAAATGAAAAAAACTCTTAATTCAGAAACAAATTATTTAAAATCAATTATTTTTAATTAGTTTAAATCGTTTAAAATTAATAAAACAGTGAAGAATAACTTTCACTGTTTTCCTATTTCCAGAAATATTGGAATTACATTGTTTCCTTCAAATAATAAAAATAAAAAATTGTCCTCTTCCATATCAGAAAAAAATTTCCCTCTCACATTTTAGAAAAATGTTAAAAATAAATGTAAAAAGTACCCTCTTTCACTTCAGAAAAAAATTATAAACCTAAATTTCCTCCCTTCCTACACAATACAAATTTTGAAAATAAACAATGTAAATCTTGCAATCTTCCACTTCAGAAAAAAATTAAAAACCAAAACTTCCTCCTTTGCAGATCAGTAAAAATGTTAAAAATAAAAAATGTCAATACAGATTTTAAACTTAAAATAATTCCTTTTTTCAATTTCAAAAAAAGTAAAAAACGAAAATTTGTTTCTTTTTAACTCAATGTAAAATGAAAAATAAAAATGAAATTATATATATATATATATATATATATATATATATATATATGTTGTGTATACATACATACATATATGTTAATAATATTTTGAAAGCACTTCTTAATAGCTATAACAAGTTTTTTTTCAATTTTTCTTACCATAGATCCTTTAAAATTAAACACATTATTAATTTAAAATTTCCGCGCACATTACTGCAACCTTATTGGCTTTTATAATACTTTTCTCTCAGGGAAAAGTCAGGGAAATGTCAGGGAAATTGAAAAATCAGGGGCCACTCTGACAATTCACTACAGTGATTGGTCTATCAAGTTGACAGTTAATTTTTGAAGTATATATTTAGGAATATTTTTTCTTTTTTTTTATCACATTGAAGTTCTTTATTCTTTCATTCTTCTACTTTTTGATGTTATAACAAGATTATTTTTTACTCCCAGTATTGCAATAAGAAATTAATAACATACTTTAAAGTACTTACTTGAAATTTTTTATTTTAATCTTCCAAAGTATATAATCTTAAATAAATTGTGATCTTAAATTAATTAATATGGAATATAAATAAATTTATTTGTTCACGTGCAACCATAATTTAATGCTCTTGACTTAACATAGAAAATTTAACAATTTTACCGTGAAAACCCGAGAAATGACCGCTTTCTTTTTATTGTGTAAAAAGAAAGCTTATTATATGATTTGAAGACGTAACGTGACTTGAGTCTGATTTTGTAAATTTTTAATTATATATATATTGCAAAAAAATTGCAAAATGTTTCTCTTATAATGGAAAAAAATTCTTTCGCTCATAAAATATATATATACTTTATGAGCGAAAGAATTTTTTTCCATTATAAGAGAAACATTTTGCAATTTTTGCTCTGTTGTTTTACAGGATGTTTAAAATGAACGTCATGAATTAAAATAAATCTTTGGATTTTGCGGCAACTATAAATATGTTAAGTTTTAGTTGACCGGAAAAATTGAAAAACTTGACCGAGAAAAACCGGGAAATGTCCAGGAATTTGAAATCGTCCGCAGAATCGCCACCCTGTCTCTTGTTAAAAAGGAAATCACAACGAAAAAATTGTTCCAAAAGAAACTTCATTTCGACATTACTCTGAATTATCCTGTACTGTCAAAAAATTCTTCAACTTTCAAACATTTTTCATTTACTGTGACACACTAAATCCAGAAGTATCATTTTTGATCCGTAGTTGGATCAAAACGTTAGAAACAATTGAAAACTACATTACTACTACATAAGTATATCTTTGTAGTGGTTATATAATTGTTTCTAACGTTTTAATCTTTTTGGATTTAGTGTGGATTGAAAATTCATTTACTGTGGTTGAAATTTCTTTTACTATGATTGAAAATTCATTTACTTTTGCTTGAAAATTTATTTTATTTTGCTTGAAAATTCTTCATTTTGCTTGAAAATTCATTTACTTTTAGTTGAAAATTGATTTAGTAATTGAATAAAATTTCAAGTAAAGTAATTGAAGTTTCTTCTAACATTTTGAAAAGGAGATAAATTTAACCGGCAACTTATCCTTTTTCTTAATGTACGTGATTACTTTTGGATTAAATGCATACAAATACATACTATTATTATTTATCGGCATTTGGAACTCGAAAGTTCATTGCCTCATCTACCCGAGACCGCCACGCGTTTCTATCCTG
>JBAGKK010506495.1:0-14327 GCA_037177015.1 Euceroptres primus | reverse complement strand
TCTCAAAGTACGGAGAGTATGGCGCCGATTCGAATACGATGACCAAGAGAAGACGATCAAATGAGCGATCATTAGAGAGTCTTACTCTCGGCACCTCGAAATCGATATCCCCCCACTCAACGTACGTCGTCTTTCCTAAATTTACAACGATGACAGGTTCGCTAAAATCACGTATTTCGGAGACATTTTATTTTCATAACCACGGAAATTTAAATCATGCACTCGCCTCACAACTAATATCATAGTTGTCCCAACTATTAACATATAGTTGTCCCAACTATTAACATATAGTTGTCTAAACTAAAAAATAGCAGTATAAACTAATAAAACAGCAGTACCATATCTTACAAACTAATTAGTTGGTTCAACTAATCATTTTTTTCAATGTACCAGTGGCTTTAGTAAGCGTTTTTTAATGTGAAGTATTAGACACTGAAAAATGGTTAGTTGGGCCAACTATTTAGTTTGGAAGATATGGTACAGCTATTTTATTAGTTGATACTGGTTTTTTTACGTTAGGACAACCTTTTCATTAGTTGCAGTGACTATTCAGTTAGTAACAGTAACAGTTAGTAACAAAATCATTGTCCCGACTAATAAAATAGCAGTACCATATCTTACAAACTAAGTAGTTGGCCCAACTAACCTTTTTTTTCAGTGGAAAATTACTAACTCACTCAGCAAGGCTTACTAAATCAGTAAGCCTTACTAAATGAATTAGTGCTTTTCTACGGTGCATTAGTAGTTTGCTTTAGTAGAAGAATTAGTAAAAGTAGTAGCAGTAATATAGTAGAACAATTTGTAGTTTGTCATTAGTAGAAATGCTTACTAAAGCAATTGGTATTTGTGAGTCAGATTTACACTATGAAAAATAGAAATGTTTATTGAAGGAATTGGTAACTGCACTAATATAAAAAAACTACTAATTCAGTAGTTCAGTAATTCAGTACTAATTAGTAGAAAAAACGACTAATTTTTAATAGCAGATTAGTAATTGACTACTGTGAATTGGTAGTTTTCTACTAAAAATTAGTAGAAATGTTTATTAAAGCAATTGGGTACTATGAATTAGTAGAAATAAACTACTAATTCAGCAGTTCAGTAATTCAGTACTAATTAGCAGAAAAAAAATACTAATTCACTTAGTGGTAATTTTGAATAATAAAGTTGTAATTCTGTACTGTGAATTAGTAGTTTTCTACTAAAAATTAGTAGAAATGTTTAATAAAGCAATTGGGTACCGTGAATTAGTAGAAAGAAACTACTAATTCAGTAGTTCAGTAATTCAGTACAAACTAGTAAAAAAAACTACTAATTGACTTAGTAGTAATTTTGAATAGTAGAATAGTAATTTTCTTCTGGGAATCGGTAGTTTTCTAATAAAAAATTAATAGAAATTTTTACTAACGCAATTGGTTATTGTGAATTAGTAGAAAAAAACTGTTTATTCAGTAGTTCAGTAATTCAGTACTAATTAGCAGAAAAAAATAATAATTCACTTAGCAGTAATTTTGAATAGTAGAGTAGTAATTTTCTACTGTAAATTAGTAGTTTTCTACTAAAAGTTAATAGAAATGTTTAATAACGCAATTGGTTAATAGAAAAAGGTTATTAATTCAGTAGTTCAGTAATTCAGTACTAATGAGCAGAAAAAAATAATAATTCACTTAGTAGCAATTTTGAATAGTAAAGTAGTAATTTTCTATACTGTGAATTAGTAGTTTTCTAATAAAGATTAATAGAAATGTTTACTAACACAAATGGTTACTGTGGATTAGTAGAAAAAGACTATTAATTCAGTACTTCAGTAGTTCAGTACCAATTAGCAGAAAAAAATAATAATTCACTTAATAGTAGTTTTTAATAGTAATTCTCTTTCTTCTTTCTTCTTCTTTAATAGTAATTCTCCTGTGAATTAGTAGTTTTCTACTAAAAATTAGTAGAAATGTTTAATAGAACAATTGGGTACTGGAAATTAGTATAAAGAAACTATTAATTCAGCAGTTCAGTAATTCGGTACTAATTAGTAGAAAAAACTACTAATTCACTTAGTAATAATTTTTAATAGTAGATTAGTAATTTTCTACTGTGAATTAAAAGTTTTCTACTAAAAATTATTAGAAATGTTTACTAACACAATTAGTTACTGAGAGTTGGTAGAAAAAGACTATTAATTCAGTAGCTCAGTAATTCAGTACTAATTAGTAGATAAAAATATTACACTTAGAAGTAATTTTGAATAGTAGAGTAGTAATTTTCTACTGTGAATTAGTAGTTTTCCATTAAAAATTAAAAGAAATGTTTACTAAAGCAATTGATTACTGTGAATTAATAAAAAAAACTATTAATTCAGTATTTTAGTAATTCAGTACTAATTAGTGTCAAAAACTACTAATTCATCACATAGTAATTTTCCACTGCAAATTAGAAGTTTTCTACTTTAGGATAGACTTATATTCACTATACATTGGCTCATCTCAAGGTGTAAACATTTTCAGACTTTTTTTACTGTGTACCGAAACGACTGAATCAATAATAATTATTTCAGTTTGTAAAATATTAATTGAGTGAACGAACGGTGTTATATTCAAATCACAGAAATGCAAATCGGTGGATGTCAAAGCGACTTTTTTTATTTGAAAGTGCGATTCCTTGTTTTAAAGAATCGTCTCATCAATAATAAATATTTCGTTGAACTGAAAACATGTCAATTAATATTGAAAAGCGATCCTTAATATTTTATTTAACAAAATACTCGTGTCATTTAAAGAAATATTTGATTAGAACTAACTGTACATTAACATTCATTATTAAAATGTATATTTATTTTAATTGCATGAGTACAGTATGCATTTATCCTATTAAAACATTTCCTTGATTGGTAGAAAAATATTTGGAACCATCATTAACATTTCTTTCATTGAAATGAATAATTATGTAACACGGGGTGAAATTTTTTCTTATTGCAAGAAATATATAATTCAAGCAAAGACGCCAAAATTCAGCAGGACAAAAAGTTTACATACATTGAGACAAAATGAATACATCGTTCAGAATTGAGAGTATAATACTTGTATTTATACAAATTTCCTTCTCTAAAATACGTTGAAAGCTATCAAAATTCTACGAAAAAAAGACAAAATGAAGTTATTTGTTCAGTTTTAAATTCGTTATTGGAAAATTAGTGCAAATTTCAATATTTTTAAAAACTAAAATAACATTTGAAATAATATACCTTTTTGAGAGTCCTAGAGCTCGTTTTAAAGTTAAATTTCTACAGAATAGAATATTTCTTTGCGTGTGAAAACAAAATTCAAAGACTTGTAGATTCTTCATATCAAGAAAATCATTTAGTTGAATTAATTCTTTCAAATTCGCTGCAAATTAATATTTATTTGTATCAAACAAATATAACCAAAGAAGTGATTTCTTTGAATCAAGGCTTGAGTCTCTTACTTTAACCAATATTTATTTATCATAATTCCTTGGTACAAAGAAGAGAAATCAAATAAATTTCTTTGTACTCAGTAAATTTTTATTCCAGTGCATGTTCCATGTGATTTGTGATTGCATACTGAATATATTCTTAATTATGTATTAAATTTAAATAGCAAATACAATTTAAAGTCGTTTACCAAGTTCTAAATAGCTCTTGCTGTCACAGTACGTAAATAACAATTCCAAATTCTACCTCAATGTAGATTTATATAATTTACATGGTTATTATATTACGTAACTGTATTACTCTATGTTCAGGAAAGTTCCTAGTTTTAGTACAGATTGCAGAATGGTTTTGTGAATGTAAATTATAACAGAAAGTCCGCACTCGGAATTTGAAATGCATAAGTGACATTTGGAGTCCATTGAAACACCCAGCGTTCCGTTACAACATTAAAGTTTAGCAGCAATCTATTATTACATGAGAAAGTTGAAATTAATTTAGTAGTGATGCACCTCAAGAGAGGAAAATCTTGATCTTGCTTCATATCGCTTAAAATTTCGAGAATATTTTTAACCAAGATTCTTGAACAGTCAAATGTTTTTTTATGTTTTTTTCGATAAGTCCCGCTTTTGATATCATGAAGTAGGGTGAAAATGTTTAGGTAACATATAGTTTAGTGCCATTCAATAATTTTTTCAAGATTCTTGATAATGACAAGACAACATCGAGACAAGATCTTGAAAGACGAGATCTCGCTTGAATGCATCAATAGAATTTAGTTTGGTGGATAAAATCGACAATTAATAAAACAACTAATCGTTAATGTAATTTCTACAGAAATAATGCTGTAGAGAAGGACTAAAACTAGACCTCTGGGAATTCATTCAGAACGTCGAATTTTCCGGAAAATAAATTAGATTCGAGACTAGCCTCGTCGTATGCTCCAACATCTAAAGGAGAACTATTCGAAGCACGTGCAAGGGCGAGTACAGGGGTGGAAAGTAAACATGCACACGACGTGCAAATACCACCTGCCGCATCGTCGCCCTCTAGGATGAATTAAGCGAGAGTACACCGTTCGTGGATCTTAATCCAGTTCGGTTTAATGAACGACCACGAAGAACCTTGTCTTCGTCCAGTTTGAATGTCAAATTCTCGATTTATTTTCCCCATTCCGAGGGGTTAATTCCTTGGATTTTTTGCGTACAACAGATTGCAAGATTGTAAGATTGAAAGAGATTGCTAGATTGCTCAAGATTGCATAAGGTTGCTCAAAGATTGCATCAGATTGCTCAAAGATTACGTGGGGTTACAAAAAGATTGCATGGCATTGCAAGGGATTGCACGATTGCCAAAGATTGCATTGGATTGTAAAGAATTGCGTGAGATTGCATGGGATTACACGAAATTGCGTAAAGATTTCACAGAATTTCGTGAGATTGCATACCTAAAGATTTTACGGAATTGCATAATACTACATGGGATTATAAAAAATGGCGTGGGATTGCATAAAGGTCGCATAGTATTGCACATAGATTGCATAGAGATTGCAAAAATATATGGAAATTCGAGATGGCATGGACGTGTACATAGATTGCATGGAATAATGCATAGAGGTTGCAAAGATTGCATGAAACTGCATAAAGATTGCATTTCATTTTGCATAAGGATTGCCAGATTGTATAGCATTGCATACAGATTGCAAGATTGCATGAAATTGCATAGAAGTTGCAAGAATGAATGGGATTGCAAGATTGTATAGTATTGCATAGAGACGGCAAGAAAATATGTGATTGCAAGATTGCGTGGAAGTGCATAGAGATATCATGGGATAATGTATTGTTGTATAGAGATTGCCAGATTGTATGGCATTGTATACAGATTGCAATGAATTGCACACAGACTGCAAGAATGCATGGGATTGCAGGACTGCATGGAAATGTATACAGATTGCAAGATTGCATTGAAGTACATGAAGATTGCATGGTATTGCATAGAGCTTGCATAGAGGAGGCAAGATTGCATGGCATTGCATAGAGATTGCAATATTGCAAAGAATCACATAGAGATTGCAAGAATAGATGGAAGTGCATAAAGATTGCATGGGATTGCATAGAGAATGAACAGAAACTGGAAGATTGCATAGAGGTAGCAAGATTTCGGAGGATTGTAAGATTGATTGATGGCAAAGGATCACGTGGAGATAGCATAGAGAATTGTGTTGGATTACATAGAAATTACGTTGAATTGCATAGAGATTTCAGATTGCATGAAATTGCATAGAGATTGCATGGGATTGCATGGAGATTGCACAAGAGTAGAGAAAATTTCATACAGAGAGGTACACCAGACCGAACGAGTAATTAACCCTTCACCTGATTCTTGAAATTATTTTCAATCACGCCTACTTATTTATTGACACTGATTATATCTTTTGAGAGGAAAAAACCAACCCTTTTTAGCTCGTCATTCTTTGTCAAACGGAACTTTGAAACTCGGATAACTAACTTTCTCCCTTTCCATGAAAGTGGGCTCGGTAGATATATATAATATATATAGAGCTTGTACATAAATGAACAGAGAAACTAGAGGGCTAGTAGAAAATTCGCGACGGGTCCTTTGATGGTGGTATCAAGAGCAGTTATTAAGGTCTCCGGTTCCCGCTGATTCAGACTAGTTCCAGTGAAACAAAGTCCCGCGTCCTTGCCTTGCTTTCAACGATGGTGGTCGTGGTCTGCTGATGACGTTTGGGAAAATTTTCGTTCGAAATACCCAGTGATCCTCGTGCATTATAAAGAGAAAATACGGTCAAGCTGCTTTCGCGAAAGACAGCCACTTTCCAGTGCGTTTAATACCCAGGGATGATTAATTTCCAGGGGAAATGCTGATAGAGCTAAAAGTGACTACAAGCCATGATCTCAGTTTGCAATCTCATCATCGTTTTTTTGTGTACCCAGACAATTTCCGGCGAGTTTGTTTATATATTTCAGAAAAATGCGACGTTCCCATGTCCGAAATAATGAAGAGAAGAAAAGGCTTTGAACATCCTGTGGAATATTTTTTCTGAGACAATTCAGCAAGGAGAAATAGAATGAGGCAGATAAATTGAGCGTAAGAATGGTTTCCCCATCTGGATCCAATTGTGTTCAAGATTTTAAGTGGAGCTTTGGGGCCAACGTCGTGTGTCTCTATTGCCTATTACGAATTGCATAGAATGCATGACGGATGACAAATAGTGGCATCGTGTCAGTTTCTCGCGTTGGATAACAGATGGAAGTATACAGTTTAATACGACGTCCCGGCGGATATTATGACGTCTGGTTCAACCGGACCTACGAAGTGATGGTGCATAATTCAAATCGGGTTAGCGCATAGTGTTACCATCCCGCTCTTCGCGAATTTCGCTTCCATTGGCTGCATTCCAGTCAGTGGCACGGGATTTTCAAGACGATTCGGCACGGACATCGAAATGTTGCAGATTTCGCTGTCCCGAATTGGCTCACTCTTATAGCCATTATGGCTAGGGATTTCAAGATCCTTCCAACCACTCGAGCGAAACATTCTGCTCGTAAATGTTCCAAATGTTTCGTTTCCATAATGTTCTCTCTGAATTATGATTATTTGCGATAGAAAGGTTTCTATTTTAATGATAATAATAAATAAGCAGAAAAACAGGAGGTTGTGAGGGTCAAGAAAGCTCTTGAGACCTTCGGTAATTCAGGGATGAAACATACATTCTTATATAAAGTTATCGAAGAGGGGTCAATTACTCGTGCAATATGATGTACTCTTTGTATGCAGTCTTCTGTAATCTCATGTAATCCTTTACAATATTGCAATTTCTATGCAATCTCTATGCAGTATTGGGTAATTTCTATGCAATTTTATGCCATCTTGTTCAATCTCTATACAATATTGTGCAGTCCCATGAAATTTTTCATTTTCTACATAATTTCGTGTTAATTCTATGCAATTTTGTTCAATCTCTATACAATATTGTGCAATCGATATTCAATCCCATGCAATCTTGCAACCTCTACACAATTTCGTGTAATTTCTATGCAATCAAAGGATAAAATTTGCCTTGATTCCGGGGTAAAAATTACAACAAAAATTAACTTCACAGGATTTTTACCCATAATATCGGTTAAAGTTTCTTTTATTTTTCCATGACAACACATGCATTTTGAAAGACGTGAAGTTGTCTGATTGTGTAGAGTTTGCATAGGATTGCAGAAGATTGCGTAAGCTTGCACAGGGATTGCATAGAAATTGAGGGGCCGAATGCAATAAGGGGACGAGCGCTCGAAAACGCGAAAAAGTATTGTCCAAACGTCTTGTGATATCCGAATTTTCAAGTTCAAAAAAGTGAAATAAAAAAAATATGGGCTAGTAGCAGAGTCCTGCACGGACCGAGTGAACTCAGACTCAGCCCAGCCCAGTTCGCGGGTCGTGGGCCGGGCTTTTTGACAGCCCCTTCGCGAAAAAAAAGACTGTAAACCCAAGCTCAGCCCGGCCCGTGGCAAGCTCAGCCCGGCCCGGCCCGTTTCTTTATAAATCATGGAAATTTTGAACAATTACGATCATTTACAATAATTTGCATAATTTTCAATAATTACTTTTCATTTTCTATGAATAATAAACGGCTTTATCGAAATTTGAATTAAATAATGAAAAAGGGAGGTCTGCAGTAAGTATGGTATATTTTTTAATGTAAAAACTAAACACGAATTATATGAACTTTTAATTATCATTTTCCAATAAACTAGTTCTATTTAGGTCTTTAAGGGAGTCCATATTTAAATTAAATTCAACGTTATGTAAATAACTTTTTGAATAATATTTTAGCACAAAAGTGAAGTTAGGTGAATTGGCCTTCCCATTGTTTTTGTCTATGTATAGAATACAATATTTGGTTAGGTGCTGACAGTAGAAATTACAATATGTATAGTGGATTTATTCGGAAGATTATGATATAGAATATTATTAGAACTAAGGATGGTACGAATCGTATAAAATACAGGTAACCTAAATTGAATGTAAAATGAAATAAACAAATAACAACAATTTTTTATATGAATGTTTACATAGAAAACTGTTGTTGATATTTGTTTACTTCATTTTAAATTCAATTTAGATTACCTGTATTTTATGTGATTCGTACCATCCTTAGTTTTTATAATATTTCATGTCATAATCTTCCGAATAAATCTACTATATTGTAATTTCTACTGCCAGTACCTAACCAAATATTGTATTCTATACATAGACAAAAACAATGGGCAGGCCAATTGTAATGTATTTTCCCCGTCTTAAGCAACCCGGTATTCTAAGACGAGTCCCTTTTTAAAATCAAAAAAGCTATGTAATCAAACTCTAAATATTGTTAAATTTTATTCGTAGCTTACTGTTTAAATATATTCTGTACATTTATGACATATTGTTTATACAAAATTTATTTTAAAACGTAAAATAAGCGTTAAATAAGATCACACACAAAACAAGTAATAACAAAGATCACGAACTTAATATTTATAAAAAGTTGTAAAATAACAAATGTTATTACATCGTAGATTAATACATGTTATACATCGTAGATGAATAATTTACTGATATAAAGTAAATAAACAACATATTTAACAAAATTTCTTGTTCATGATCAAAAAGCAATAAAGAGGTTAGGAAAGGTACTAATTATGGCGGAAAATTTAAATATCTGACGTATTTTCGGCGTACCGTCGGTAATTCATAGATAAAGCAAATTACGCTTTTATCAGTAGATTTCTAACCTAACCGGGGCCCGTCTTAGGAATTTCGCATGTTTACAATTTTTTAAATACTATTTTTATTAAACAGCATAAAAATTAATAAATCGTAAGTAACAATTGCAAAATTTACAAAATTATCTATAAAAAAAAGAACTTACACCTTCAAATCATTAGAAGTTATTAAATCACAACTTCTAAAACAGGTAAAAGTTCGTTCTCTAATGTACAAAAATAATGTTTCCTTTCTGTTTTCGTTAATTTACCTACAGATTAAAAAGATAATCTACTGCAATCTCATGCAATATTTTTTAATCTTATATAATCTTGCAATCTGTATGCAATTTCTATGCAGTCTTTGATAATATTATGTAATTTTTGGTAACCTTTTATAATCTTTAGCAATCTTTGTCAATCTTGCAATCTCTGTGCAATTTTTATGCAATCTTTGGTAATCTTATGCATATTTTGGTAACCTTTTATAATCTTTAGCAATCTTTGGCAATCTTGCAATCTGCTATGTACCAAAATTCCGAGTAATAAACCCCTCGGTGGTCGAGAACATTTGTCGAAAATCGTGTTTCACACTCTGCGTTTTGTGTACGCACCCCGTGAATACAAAGAGCTCTATCAAGAGGGACTGAGAGATCGAAAAGGGAGAAATACAAAAAAGAGAGAGAAATGAGAGAGAAAGAGAGGTTGGTAGAAAGGGGTGACGAGGCTTGCCAAAGCTCGCGGGATTCGCGCTTGCGGGTGCGTTCGACTCACTGCAAATAAAGCCTCGCCCGCCAGGTTTGTTTGCAACATGAAGCAAACGTCGGTTGTTTGACCGGGACCTAGGAGTTAGGCGCCGCTGGAAATCTACATTATGGATTATGGCCAAAGGCTGCAAAAGTTTTTCCCTTACTTAAATTCTTTTTCTTCCACAAAACTGAATTTTACACGATTTTGGGATTGTGCCTCTTTTCAATTCCAGATTTCCCAGCATCTGGATTTTGAATTCAAAGGGTTTGATTTTAGCTTCGGTAATGTAAAAATTTTTAAGGGAATTACAGTTTGCGACGTTTCTGAAGCAATAGAACTTTTTAACACTTTTTTTACAGCTCTCAAGACCAAAAATTTAACTTTCCTAACAGAAACTCATTTCCAATATCCTCGACAGGTGGGTATTGTCAAGGAATTTTTTAAATTTAGTGGTTAAAAGGCAGATTTCCAGAAGTGACACAAGGAATTTTTAACAATTTAGAAGAAATTTGAAATCGGATGATATTTAATAGGTACTTCTGCAGTAACAAGTACCCACTTGTCTGATGATAACCCTGTTCTAGAATGCTAAGCAGCCTGTAAAGTAAAATATCATTACTCGTGTCACACGCACGATGACACCTGTCTGCTTAGGAAACCTTATTACCAACGGTGTAAGTAGCTACTACGATCATGTTACAAGCCAAGAGATCAGCATGCAAGACGGGAAGTGCATAGACCATAACAAGTGTGTGCAACAATATGCTCAAGAACGCTCCTTTTCAGCCAAAGGGGTCTAAATTGCAAGTTGACTGTTGCTCGAAATAATTTGCTCCTTTAAAGCTGGAATTTCTATATTCGCAAACTCTCCCTAGAGTTAAATTTTATTTTAATATAATTATATAAGTATTATATCTATATCTGTTTTCGAGGCTTTAACATTATGCGCAAAGCACAAAGGAATACTATTGGTTTCATTTTGATTTTGTTATAGTGGAAGAAATTTAAGTCAAATTTACTTCAAACAAATTAGAAATTTTGTTTACAACTATAATAGAGGTTAATTACTTGTGCAATATTGGTGTACACTTCACTGTCAGAAATTTCCATGGCAATTTTCAGAGATATGAGGTTGAAGCTTTATGTAGTTACCGTTTCTGAAATTTCAGTTACTGTTTGATAAATTTGGTAAAATTAAGTTTGGTAAATTAAGTTTGACAATTTGGTAAATTTAAGATAAATTTAGGAAAATTCAATAACTGTAACCGAAATTTAAGACAAATTCATGAAAATTCAGTTGCTGGTTAGTAAATTTCAGTTACAATTTGGTAATTTTCAAATACGGTTTCTGAAGAGAATCTTAAATTTTATAAAGATTTCGGTTACTTTGGTAACCTAAAAGTTCCTGAAATTTATGAACATTTCTGACAGTGTCTGTATGTAATTTTTACAATCTTGCAATCTGTATATAATCCCGTGCAATCTTTTGTAATTTTATGCAATCCCATGTAATTCCATTCAATCTTAGACAATTTCTAAGCAATCTCATGGATTCGCGTGCAATCTTTATGTAATCCCGAGTAATTCGCGACTTTATCGACATTATAATTATAATGAGACTTTATAATATGTTAGAGAGTATTTGGGAGTAACGCGTTACTTTTAACAACGTTACCGTTTTTGGTAACGGTAACGTGCTAATATTTTGAAAAAGTAACGGTCACGCTGAGGAGTTATTTTCTTCTGGTAATTTGTAACGAAAGATCGTTATTTCTTCCGTTTCTTCAATTTTGCTATAACAAATATTACTTGTTAATTTTCACAAGATGACAAGATGATTTATGTAGTAGGGTCACTCTCTCAAAGAGGTACATTTTACGCGTTTAGGAACTTTTAATTATTTTTTATTGCGAAATTATTTAAATTTTTAAAAATTATCTTTGCAATATTGTAGTATTAAATTTGCGTCAGTCAGATACTATAGAAGAAGAAGAAAGGGAGAAGAAGAAGAAATAAATAAAAAATTGAAACAGGCTGAGAATTAATTCTTGCTAGTAGAATCTAAATTCTCCACTCCATAAACTAAAGAAAGAAATTATTTCACTCTTCCTACAGTATAATTATTTTACTTTTATAAGAATTAAATGTTTGTGATTTTATTTTTAATTCGGTTTGTGTGCAACGAACTAAAAATACTTTTGACTTTCTGAGGATTGAATTAGATTTGTAAAACTAATTTACAAATCGAATTGAGAATAAAATCACAGACTGGCGATGCTTTAAAAAATAGTTTAAATATACTGAAGGAAGAGATAAATGATTAATTTCTTCCTTTAGTTTTCCAACGGAATATTTTGGCAAAAAGAATTATTATAGAAGTACTTAAGTTTTGGTAAAGCTTAGTTTAATTTGTTTAGATTAATAACTTTTTTTTCTTGTTGGACGGTATTTTAATCACAACTATAACTTTTAGCGACTTGGTTGTAAAATAATATATTAGCTTATTTCATCGTAGACAATTCTTTATTAAGGCTACATCCTACTTCTTTAATTTCAAAAAATCGAATTTTTTTTCTTGTTTAATTCGAAACAATCGAGAATATGGTGTCAAAATTCGTGAACAAAATTCAATATATTTTAGAAGTGCTTTTCTCGAAACGACATTTTTTTTTAACTGCGAGCATGATTTAAAAAAAAATACTTGACCAACCAATACAAAATTTAAATACATATGTTATTGTGCACATTAGCGGTTATAGCATGAACTAGAATCAAGTTGATTGGTTCTTATTTTCCATTTTTTTCCATGAATTTCAGGGGAAAAAAGTGCTTTGTTCTGGTATTTTTAACTTTCAAAATCCGCCATTTCGAAAATATTTGCTCAAATTTTTGTTTTTTTCAGAAAAATCATTACTTTAACCCGGCAAAAATGATTTGTGTAAACTAAATATCAAGTAAAATCAATGAATTTGCAACTAAAGTACGTAAATTATCGATTTGATCAGCAACTTAAGTGTTATAAACAAATTTTATAAACAATTACTCTAATGTGAAATTATAGCACGGGAAAAATTTGTCTTAACTATAATTGCTGAAATTTATTACGAAAGTGTCATCTATTAACAATATTGACAAAACTTGAGAATTGTTATTCTTACAAACAGATTTATAACATATACTTGAATTTGTCATTTTCAAGAAAAAAAACGTATTTTCTGGTTTAAAATTTCTGAGATTCGTTATGAAAGTGTTAGCCGCTAAAAACAAATTGTCAAAAATTAATAATTGTTATTTTTATAAACAAATGTTATAAACAAATACTCAAATTTGACATTGTCATGTAGAAAAAAGTATTTTCTGGCTTACAATTACAGCAATTCGTTATGAAAGTGTCAGTAACAAAACATTGACAGCAATTGCGAATTTTTATTGTCCTAAACAAATTCATAAATAAACGTTTAATTTTCATACTCTTCTTTAAGGTCAGCGTATTCTTTGATCAATCCTGATTGAAATTGTTTTGATTTATTTTCAACTACAAAAATGAATCGACAATATCATATTTTCTGCGCTAATAAAAACTGCATTTGTTCACGATACTTTTTATAAAAATACGTTTTGTCATTAAACGAAGTAGATCGTAATAGATATCGAAAATAAAGAACACTTTCATAACGAACTGCAATAATTTTACGCCATAAAATTCTTTTTCTGCTTGAAAACGTCAAATTTGATTATTTTTTTATATAATTTATTCATAATAATAAGAATTCTTAATTTTTGACAATGCTTTGTTCCTGGCTGAAATTTTCATAACAAATCTCAGTAATTTTAAGACCGTAAATACTTTTTTTCTGATTAAAAAAGTCAAATTTGAGTATTTGTTTATAACAATAAAAATTCTTAATGTTTGACCATGTTTTGTTAGCGGCTAACACTTTGATAACAAATCTCAGTACTTTTAAGCCAGAAAATACCTTTTTTTCTGATTGAAAATGTCAAATTTGACTATTTTTTATAACATTTGTTTATAACAATAACAATTCATACTTTTTGACAATTTTTTGTTACTAACTGACACTTCCATAACAAATTTCAGTAATATTAATCCAGAAAATACTTTTTTCCACTTGAAAATGTCAAATTCGAGTATATGTTTATAAAATTTGTTCATAAGAATAACAATTTTCAAGTTTTGTCAATGTTTTGTTACTAGATGACACTTTCTTAATAAATTTCAGCAGTTGTAGTGAAGAAAAAACTTTTCGCTTTCTCTAAAATGACACATTAGAGAAATTGTATATTATTTATCGGCATTTGGAACTCGAAAGTTCATTGCCTCATCTACCCGAGACCGCCACGCGTTTCTATCCTGT
>JBAGKK010506484.1:0-14327 GCA_037177015.1 Euceroptres primus | reverse complement strand
AATTTTTAACGGAAATGTTATATTTTGCTAAAAATTTCAAGTTTTTGGAAAAACTAAATTAAAACGGTTTAAAATTTAAAACCATTAGTTAACTGTTAAAAATTGTATGAAAACTTTTAGTTAAAATTGAAGTTTTTTAAAATTCTTAAAATTTGAAGCCTTTTTAAACCTATAAGCTTCAAATTTTTAAGCCGATAAATTTTGAATTTCAAACTGAAAAAAGACTTTACTACGTTTTAAATTTTCGGAATCATCAAATTAACAGTTTAAGTATTTGCAAATATCTAAATTAATGCTATAAACTACAAATTTTAATGTTGTAAACGAATTTTTAACGGAAATGTTATATTTTGCTAAAAATTTCAAGTCTTTGGAAAAACTAAATTAAAATGGTTTAAAATTTGAAACCATTAGTTAACTGTTAAAAATTTTATGAAAACTTTTAATTTGGAATTGTTCAAATTTGAAGTATTTTTAAACCTATAAACTTCCAATTTTTAAGTCGTTAAATTTTGAATTTTAAACTGAAAAAAGAAACTTTATACGCTTCAAATTTTCGGAATCACCGAATCATCAAATTGACAATTTAAGTATTTGCAAATTAATGCTATAAACTGTGGACACTGTAAGGAGTTGGGACATGTGCTTTTAAAAGGTTATAAAAAATATTAGAAAATTCGAATTTTAATTTTTCCGTTCGTAATACATATTTATACCACTCTAACCTCAAAATCTCAACTTTGACATGATTTTTCGGCTCTCGTGGTATAAAATACTGTTTGATACTTGTGTGAAAGGTGATTTTTAGCGCACTTAACTTTTCTCACTTGCTTCGCTCGTGCGATAAATAATCACCTCTCACACACGTATCGAAATGTACTGTTCTAATGAAGTTCTTCGCGTAGGTATAGTTTTATGAACTCGCTTTACGTTAGCGTAGGTTTAGCCATTCCGATAGTTTTATAAAGACCTACCAATTTTAATTTATCTTTCAATATTTCAGCAAATCTTCCAGAAGATGTTGTCGACGCTTTACCTAGTGAATTTGGAACTGGGATTTATTATGGATGGGCATCACTGGAGAAGTCAGTTCACAAAATGGTTATGAGTATTGGCTGGAACCCTTTTTACAAAAACCAGAAAAAATCAATGGTACATTTAAAAAAATAGCATAAAATTAAAAAAAAAGAATTATCTGCCTGTTTGAGGAGTGATTAAAAAATGTATTTTACTTTTAGGAAGTCCATCTACTTCACGATTTCTCCTGCGATTTTTATGGAAAAGAACTCAAAGTTATAATCACAGGCTATATAAGACCAGAGAAAGATTTCTCATCCGTGGGTAAGAATTCTAAATTTACTTCCTGCTGTTTTATTCCAAAAGTACTTTTTGTGCCGCAGATTCAACTAAAATAAAATTCCCAAAATGGGTTCTCAGGTTTGCATTCCATGCGTCTAATAGTTTGGTTTTGGTGGATTTTTGCTACCAAATTTTATGACAAATAATCGCCCTGATATAGTGAATTGAAAGAAAAAAACCTTTAGAATAACTGCTGAATTCTTACTTTCCATCAATAATAATAATAAGTAAACATTTTCCTTTCAGATGAATTAATAAGTGAAATAAAGAACGATATAGCAATCGCTCAAGAGAAGCTGGACGATCCAAAAATGTGTGAATACAAAAGTCATTCGTTTTTAACTGAATGATGCCGTAGTAACTTAAAAGAGAATTTTTAACCACAATTTATCATTTTAACCAAAATGTTCTTAATTAAGATTATCTAGACGTAAGTTTAGCTTAAAACTATTTTCATACAAATGTACGAAGAATTTTATAAATGCAGGGATTGCACAGATAGAAAGAGATAGGTTTGCACAGAATAAATGACACAGGAGCAGGACTCCTTGCAGTGGAAACAAAGGACATGGGATCTTTATCTCCTTGCAGCTTTATCTCCATTAAATCGTTCTCGTATATACAAAAATATTTTTTAAACAATATTTCAAAATAGTTAATATTACCATATACTTTCTCACACACCAGGTGCTGGAGGAGGAGGTGGAGACGAAGGTGGAGGTGGTGGAGGTTCTAGAGGAAATACATTTCCCACAGATGGATTTTCTGTCTGGAGATTCTGTGAGGAATGAGTTTGATTTCTTACATTCCAGGGCATTGAATTTAAAAACCTTGGAGGTTGAAAAGGAGGCCGAAATCCCATCTGGGGTCTGAAATCTAAATGTTTGCAATTTTTAGATTTTTCACTGTTCGAATTTAGAAAATTGTATTTGAAATTATGAACACTTACTGTTAGCGTCGTTGTAAGCTTGAGAAGAATAAAACATCATCCAGGGAGGAATTGAAAACGGTGGAAACCGAGGCCAAAGATTCTGTTGATATGCCGCAAGTCCATACCAATTCTGAGAATTACAAGGGGCTTGTTGAGATTCAATCGAATTTTGCTGATCATATCCACTACTCTGTTGACTTTGCGGGTTTCTTTTTGTGTTCCAAGGATGATGAGACTGCCAACCGGATTTGGGACCTGCAGATTTTTTACCACTTCCAGACTTGGGACCTGTGATTCGTTTCCGTTTATTAGGCACATCGCTTCCAGAATCAACCTTGTTACTTTTCTGTTGTTTCCTTAAATTTTGGTAATAGGCTTGCTCTTCTTCATCGTCGGAAAATTCCGGAGGCTCATCGTCACCCGTTGGATCAGAAGCTTTCATCCTGCAATAAAATATTTTGTATTAGCATTGAATTATTCTATAATTTGTAACTTAAGGAAGTATAGAGTAGTTTTTAATTTACGTACTTCGCGAGCTCGTGTAAAAACACTAGGGATGTATATTCTGAATTTGGACAGAAATAGACGTTCATGCCGACTTGTATATTACTTTCTTCAATGTGCTTGGAGTTGTTGAATCGCACACAATAGTGAGGATCTGTCACTTGACCGAAAACGTCGAATACTCGACCAAGGACTCGACGACCTCTTTCCACGAAAAGAATTGACTCTAAGTTCAGAGTCGGTTTTCCAGGCTTTGGATGAACTACTACCATCTGGTCAACGATCCACGCCACCTATTAAAATATTTGATTAATCAAAAGAATTTAATTACAAGAAAAATCTATAAACGGAGGTCTTACTTCTCCAAATGGATCACAAAGTACTTCAGGAACAGTAATGTGCAGTTCTTCAATCGGTGGAAGATCATCAAATTCTCCTTTGGTTTTCTGTTTAGAACGTTGGCTTGTGTTTTTGGACTTTTGGCTTCTGAAAAAAAATTTGGATAGTGATATTATTTGAATGTTTTTTTTTATTTGGTAGTTTTTGTTTTAAAATATTTACTTTTCTTTTTCAGCATTCTTGTTTCTAAATTCTTCTTCACTGCTATCAGATGAACTATCGTTTGAGCTGTCTTCAACTTCTTCACTACTATTGGAATCGTCCTCACTGTCAACTTCATCACTACTGCAGGAGATTTCAGTGTTTGTTCGATATTCATTCAGAACTTCTGTTGTAGTTTCTTGATTAACTATTTCTGTATGGGAATTTCCAACTTCAATGATTGTTCGGTTTTCCTTTGGAACTTCTGTTGGCTTTTTTTGATTTACTATTTCTACAAGAGAATTTGGAGTTGGTTCAGTGATCTCCTCAATCTCAGAATCTGAAGAATTATATTCCATTGCAATGGCACTGAGAGCACCCACTTTCAGGCAAGTTACTGCAAATAATTAGAATCATTTTAATTTTACTACAAATATGCATAAAACAATTAAAGCAAACTGAAAAATCTTACAATAATTACCTTCATTTGACTTATTTTTTTTGTAAACTTCATCCAGTGAGGAATTACTTTCAAAAACAATAATAGCATCGTTCTTTTCCCTAGTTTTGTTCTCCGAAACAGGAGAATTTTTGGATTCCGAAGACTGATCTTCCGGAATCATTGTATCTTTTACAACATTACTCGTAAAGCCTAAGATAATCACTTTATCATCACTTTTTGCTTCAGAGTTACCGATTTCTTCTGAGGTTTCGATTTCCATTGTTGACAAATGAACTTTACATATTTGTTCTGCAAGATTTTAATTTTTTGTAATGCGATTACTTACATTACTTTAAAATTCTGACTAAATTAATTAATTTCGCTAATGTATGATTTTTAAAGATATTTTTAAGATATCTTACACCTTGAATAAAAATACAGGAATTCTGAATATAACACGTACCTATAACCAATAACAACCAAATTGTTAAAGTTTAGACAATTAGCAGGAATACTTTATACTGAGATACAATCCTTAATTATTTTATGAATATTAATAATTATTTGCTTAGAAGACTTTTTAAAAAACTTCCGATTTCTGCCGAACGTTCCAAACCACACAAGAACGCAAAAGCGCACGTGCTCTGTAAAAATTTTTTACTGAATGTGGGATTGTGGGCTTGATTATTACCAACACTCCGTGTTACCAACATGTAACGTTGGATCAAATTGGATATTCACCACAGAAGTCGGTGATTTTACTTTTAGGTTATGTTTTGGTTATGTGAAATTACAACTCGGTGTCCCATGTCAAAGACATTGACAATGTGGCCCCATGATCTCCAACAAATCATGAGTCGGACCTGTACCATTTCAAGTTCTCCTCATCTGTTGCCCTCACCACTAATGTCTTTGCCACTAGTCGCTACCGTACCTATGGTAGTTTCACGCTTGCGCAGATAGTTGACACGCACACATATACACATACCTGTATACGCGACTTCAATTTCCCCTCCGAACGACCTGTATCATTTCAACACTCCACCCGAAATCTTGAAATGGAACAGGTCCGACTGTATTAGAACAATAATATAATAATTACAGATAACTTTTTAGAGATAACATTTTCTCCTATAATTGATGTTAAAATCTTCAAAATGCAGCACAAAAACTTGATTCTGTCATCGATTGAGCTGCAAAATCGAAAATAGTAGAAACTGAAAAGTGAGGTTAGGTTTCTGACAGGTATCCTCATATTTTATAGTTATACAGTCGGACCTCCACCATTTCGTATCGGATCTCCTTTTTCTTCTTACAGTGGTTCTGTAGGAAGAAAAAGGAGATCCGATATGAAATGGTAGAGGTCCGACTGTATTTCCAAAATTATCAATTATGTATTGTGAAATATTATTTCAACTTAGCTGTTTAAAAAATAAATACTTAAAAAAGGAACAAATTCCGGACTGCACAAAACTGAAAAATTAGCACATAGCGTAACTTGCTGAGCCAGCCGAATTGTACCGCCGATCTTCGAATTTTCATATACACTGAAAGCGCGGTTGAATGCCGACCGGAATAAGCCTTCCAGGAAAGAGTTTATACATGAGTGTGTGTTAGTTTGGTCTGACTTTGGGGGCGAGGGATTCAAGGAGACGAGGAAAGCTGAACTCGGAGCTCTGCGATGTCGCGCAAGTAGCGTAGCAAAAAAGTGCGCAATAGTGACGCAGTAGTCTACGCGTTGCATTCCGTCCGCTCACATCAGTTCGTTTTCAGTGTTTTGGTTATGCGTAATAATTCATAAATAATAACTAAATCAAACTTAACAATGAGGTAAGCGTTAAATTAAACTTATATTTAAAAAATATTTTCCACTCGTGACAAAAATCAAACAGAAATAGTTCATACGACCCTTACTTGTTTACGTTTAATGACGCCCGCTTTAATCCCAAGGCCATTGAGGCAACCCCCGAAGCCGACATTAAATCGGGCTTTCAGTGTATCACCTTTGAACTAATTAATGAAAGCACAAACTCACTTTTATGAAACAAATTCCTTTTACCACTTAAATTTGCAAGAAAAACACAGGCAACCGAGAATTTTTTATTACTCAAATTATTGAACTGATACAAAGTTTGGAGGTCTAACCAATTTTTTAAAATGCACCCACATATTTAAACATTTTTCAATGCTTGTGCAGAGGTTGCATAAAATTCCATCCTCATTCTCGGTAAAATAGGAAATATGCATAGAGATTATTTTTATCCGCATTATCATATTGACAAATATACTTAAAGTGAGTTGTACATATTAGCGCCACCATTCGTGAATGGCCACACTCTGCGGTATTAAAAATAATAAACCCCTTTTATTGGGAAAATCAGTCAATTATTTATTACTATCGTAGTGAATTATACAGCCGAGACTTAATAAAAGCACTATCTTAAAATCTGTTACAAAAAATGTCGAGATCGCTTATTGTACTGTCAAAAAATATCTTATCAAATAGAAGCTCTTCGATATCTCTATACAACTCTGCGCCAATATTAAATTGAGTACCTATATGATTCTGTATACTTTTAACATAACATAAACTCTCTTTTAACGTATACATATAGGTCTAGTATTAACTTAGAGATCACAAGTTCTTAATACTACGATTCAATCTATAGTCTATCTTGAAAAAAAATGTCTTTGGTGACTATAATTTGACTAAAACGTAGTTCAATTGAAATCTATAGGAATTGTAGATTTACTAGAGCGTCTAAACAAAAATCTAATTAGCCTCCTGACGCAGTATCACAATTCGTATGGCTTTCATTATTTCCTGATGTTGCTGTATTAAATTATATCAAACACTAAAAAGATAAAATCATCAGGGACCATAAAGAAAACCTATACGTATGGATTTTCTTATGATAAAGATATTCAGAATAAAACTAATAAAACATATGAAATGAAATATGAACAAAGTTACATGCAGTAAAATTCGTATAAAAACTCATAAAATTATATAAATCTTAGGAACAATTTTGAGGTGGAGTCTGAGTTACTTCTGTGAAGGTTACTTCCATAGGCTTACATTCCTGATGATCTTCAGACGATTCGGATTCGGATCTTGTCCGCTTTATATTTACTTTTTGTATGTTGTCACAGAGACTTTCAATTCGTTGTTCTTGTTCATTTTCATCCTCATATGGCGGCAAGCGAATTACCATAGCACTGATTGTCTTACCGATCCTTCCCAAATGCTTCTTAAAAGCTCCTAGTGGAAAAAATCTTCTCCTTGAACCCTTCGACATACGTATCTTCTTCGGAGGAACTTTTTTTACAACCATTACTCGACGATATAATCTTCCTAGCTCACAATTTTCCCTTTGATTCCAGACTTTCAAGCTGGCATTCACTAAATAAGGAGTATAATTTAATTAATTAGACTGGAGGCAATTTTAGTTTTACAAAGTTTGGTAAATTTACTACTCTGAGAGTAAGGTACTTTTATTACTTATTCTTAGAGCTCTGCTCAGAGTAGTAAATTTACCAAACTGTGAAATTGCAAGCATAATCTGTAAAATCTTCATTCTGAACGAGACGATTTTACCAAAATTTAATAAATTTGCTTATTTTAGTAAATTTACTTTTCTGAACAGTGTTATATTAGAAGCTTTAGCAAAATTACAAAACCAAATGCTAGAAAAGCGGTAGATTTTTTTGTGTAGATGCGATAAGTGGCCGCATCTACACATTATGTACAGTCGGACCTCCACTATTTCATATCGGATTTCCTTTTTCTTCACAGTGATCCTGTAGGAAGAAAAAGGAGATCCGATACGAAATGGTGGAGGTCCGACTGTAATTTACATATATATTCGGAAACAAAATTAGAACTTACGTTCGTTGAAATCTAAATCATTCAAACTAATTGAATTATTTGCGTCCATGGTGTTTTTGTAGAGCGGAATGCTGATTATCTTGATGAAACAATGAGAAACAATCATAAGAAACAAACGCTCAACGATAACGATACATAACTGAAAATTGTAACCGTCTAAACCGAAAAAACGACAACCTAACCTGAACTGATTTGAAATACATAGGTAGCCAATCAAATCACTCCGTACATTAAATATATATCGATGAATCGATTTCACAAAATTCAAAAAAATATATATTTTAAAAATAAAAATAATAAAAAATTAACTATCATTTTATTTTTAATAATTACTTCAAATTGTGTTTTTTTTATTCAAAATTTTAATGCTTTTAGTACATTTTTTTAAATATTCAGTATTTTTAAATTATTTATTATGACAGATATATAATTAATCGAAAAATATCAAACTCAAAATAAATTATATTTTTTAAAAATTTTTTGTAGCATCAAAAACATAAAATTATTTAAATTATAATTTTTCAAAAATCGAAAGTATTCAACATAATATTGTATAATAATATAATTCAATATAATATCCCATAATATTAATATAATTCAACATGATTTAAGAAAACAAATATAAATTAATCCAGCTTATAACTAAATGGGGAAAATAAGAATTTTTTTCGTTTGAGTATATCGTCGTTTTATTGATATTTACAGGTACATAACGGCACAAATAGACGTTAGTAACATGAGAGAACGAAAAATTTCTTTCAAGTTTTATATTCTTGACTCGTTTGATGAAAATCCAGCGAGGAGTTTAATGATGATCTTCTCATGTCAAAATACTTTAATGAAGCCTCTCGACAATGGAACAAAATATAAAGAAAAAACTTTTTAAAAACAGCGACTTAAGTATAAAAAACTCGCTTTTATTTTTCCCGAATCACTTTCCTCGGATTTTCCACTCACAATAAAAATCACGAAGAAAGAAATCGAGAAAAATAAAAGCGCCAAACAACTTTTTATCATTTTCAACGTACAAGTATTACGTTATTTTTTAAATTACATTTTTTAATTACACATTTTTTAATTTTTTTCATGACTAACGAACAAAATAACTTAGAAAGGACTTGTAACTAAGAGAAAAATAATTAAATAATTCGAGACCCCGAAAAATCTCTAATCGCAAGAACAGAAGAGAATCCAATGAAATAGAAAAGGAAAAATGAAGTTGATCTTTTTCATATTTATCTTCAACATCGGTCCATTTTTTTTTATTTTATAAAATTTCAATTCTGCTTTTCTCAGAGCAAACTCATCCGTTTGAAAAGATTCTTAGCCGCATTTAAAAACAAAAAAATGTAAAAATAGTTACTTTAAATTAATATTAAGTTCTTAAAACTAAGGACAATCATTCGATTTTTTTCCCTCTAAATCTTACACACATTTCAAGTTGTCACAACCATTGCACCAAAATTGATTTAGAAACGAATCGCATTGAATTCCTGTTTTCTAGATCCTCCCCTTAACATATCCACAATACAGATAAACATTCAGAAACAATATTATGCTTGCTTCAATTTTTTTCACACGCAAATTAAACTTTACAGAAATTAAAATATTTCACTGAATTAGTTTTGTCCATGGCTAAGGATCTTCTAAACCGACTTCTTAATAAGTACAACTAATTATGCCAAATTCGATGTGGACTTTCACTTCAAATTCACTTTAAAATTTTAAAAAATAGAAAATTGTAATCCTATTTTCAAAGGGAACTTTTGCTATCGTTCAAATTTCACATCATCAAAATAGGCCTTTCTCGTAACTCTTCCATATTTAAGGAAATGCACTTGTTTGCTTTTGAAATGAAAATTCTCATCGAAAATCATAAAACTCTGTATTCGCCACATTTTTTCCCATTCAAAAGATCATCTCGTATTCTTTCTCTGGGAATAGAATTTATTCCAACTGAGAATTTTACGACTTTAACCAAAGACTTAAAAACCAAAAGGTTCAAAGAAATTTGAATTTCTACAGAATTGTTTTCACTGCATCTCTAAATTTAAAGAACCCCTCGTCCTCGTGGATTCTCTAAGCGGTTCAAGTTGAAAGTGTTAATAACACGAGTGCGTAATGCGCGTGTTCTTTACAAGTAATAATAATTAATTAATAATAATCATAATATTTCTATATATTTCTCGTTTAATCCTCACGTGTACGTGTCACATCGTGTCGTAGTCATATCCATTTGGTTTATTTTGGCATACAAAATAATTTTATTTACAGTCTGAGAATAATGTTTTCATCGATATTATTATCGTTATTATACTAAATTAGCGATAGTATAATTCGATCGATCGCTGAACAAGACGATCAGTAATAAGAATAATAATAATAATAAGGGAGGGGGCTATTTTACAGAGTGAAACGTCGATTAATAAATTATCTCTCGCATCCGGGAACTCAAACTAACGTTCCGTTTCCGCAATTTTCTTATTACTTTTTTCTTATTACATTTTTTTTCTAATTTTTTTTTCCTTTCTATTTTCGTCTCTACGAAGAACGCTCGTCACACTGACGAGAAAAATTCACGAGCGAAATTCTCTCCGTATGATTCTTGAGGATCTGAGAGACTCTAGATTTCGATATTAAATGCACTCTAAAGATCCTCTTCTCCCTGTCTCGGTGTGAGAAAAAATAAAAAATTCGGCGACAGTCTGCGTTATAAACGTAGAATAATTCTAGTCAGTCTTGGAAAGCAAAGAGAGACTTAAGTTTTCCTCTCCACAAATTATCAGTGATTCAAAGTCCTTTGACAAAGTGAGTCGAGAAAAAAGCGAGTCCAGCTTGTGTAACCCAGTTTTTTTTTTAGTTCAAGCTCAATTTCTTGTCTGTTTAAGCTTCATTTTTGAAATTTAATTTACTTCCTTTTTTACCGTTTTTTTTTTGTTTACTTGAGTTTGAACTAAAACGCCAGGCTCGAAGATTATTCAAAATCGCACATTTGGCAATTTTGAGGCCTTCATTGTTTTCTAATCTATTGATACATACTTGGCCTTCAGAAAGTACGATTTATGCTCTAAAAATTAAAAAAGCAAAATCGCAAAGAGAGAGGGAGTCGTCGTGAAACGAGAGAATCGGAGAGAATTTCCCTCATTACATACATTAATTATATCTACTTTGACCTGAGTTTTATGTTACACCCTTTTCTCGCTTTCGACATTTTTTCTCGTGGATTTATAATTTTTCCGAGAGCATGCAACGCTAATTTTTAAGTTACGTCAACTTCCAAATAACGTACAGCGTCGGTTTATTACTTTTTTGTTTCTCGCTCCTTCGATTCAGTTCCAATTTTATTGGAAAAGAGAAGACAGAATCGCAAGGAGGGAGAAAAGTTGAGCAAAATGTCACTAAAATTTTCCAAGAATTTCTTCATCAACTGGATTACATTTAAGCCTGGAAAATTCCCTAGTTTCTGAAGCATTTGGTAATTTCAACAAACAAAAAAGGAGTCAAAATACTTTAAGACTTCAGAGAATTTCCTGTCGAAATTGTGGAAATATTCGGTGTTATTTTTCTCGACATCCACATCGAAGACTAAGCAGGTGAGAAAGGGAAGGAAATATTTTCTAAGAGACAAACTTGTCTTAATTATGACGTGCTTTCGTCTCGGGCGTAAGTCAACGGCGATTTCCTTTGTACAATGTTTTTTTTCCTTTTCTTTGCTTTCTTGAGTTATTTTCCGGCCGAAAAACACTCGACAATTTTTTTCTATTAACCTATCTAGGATTTCCACTACGTCGGCTGCTGCGATAATTTATGTGAACTTTTATGATGACTCGTTGAGTGCTTCTCCTGAAACAAACCAAGTTTTTCAATTAATTTTTGCCTAGTCTATTAAATTTAAAGAAAGATTAAAAATAAGCATAACAAAAATATAAGTTTCCAGAAAAGCAGCTTCTCACGAAAGAAAAATAACTCCGAAACTGTCAATCGCTTCCTTCTTTTAACCAAATTACTTACCAAGTATTGAAGATTAAAAATCTAAGTTAATTTAAATAAATCAAATATTAAACAATATCCTGAACCCGGAAGGTATGAAAATTATCATCAGAGCAATAAATTCGAGATTCCAACATGAACCTCAAGATTCTTTAAAAAATCTTTTCCACTAATAAATATTACAATGGAAAATTTATTTTTAGTAAAAACTGAATGAATGCATCACTAATTTGAAAAAAATTACCTCAGAGTTTTAAAAAAATCCAATTTTTGCCCGCAAAAGTCAAACATATGGAGAGTTCAATAACAGAAGGATTAAATGGAATTATAGTTAGAATTTCACTTCATAGAACGTTAAATGACAAGGAACTGAATTTTCACTTTTTACAATAAAAAAGTTAACAATTGTTAAAAGTAATTTAAAAATCAGGAGAGTTTTCCTCCAGTTGATAAAGCAAATTCAGAACAGCTTTTCACAGAGCGACACCTGCCGTTCTTTCACTTGTAAGGTGAGAGGGAAGGGGCACAAAAAGTGAACGTGAATGAACCCAACTACCTTTAGTCTAGAGATGAGTGATCGATTTCCATTCTTTAGGAATTATTAAATACAATAAAATTAAAAATCACTTTTAAATTGGAAAATGAATAAACAATAAACAAATACTTGGCATGTCAAAATATAGTGTAGATTTGAACGTCTTTCTCAATTCAAATTTGGATCTGAAATATTTTATTACATTAATTTCAAGAATAAGAAATTGAACTCTAGTTTCATTTGGCTTCAAGATTTTGGTTTAAATATTTAAAGTCGAAGGACTCTCAGAATGAGAAAATGAATGACTGTAAATGATGGTTCAATATAAGCTGTGATGGGAAAAAGCGATTATTAAATTAATTTTACAATCGAGGTGTTAAGGAAATTACAAAATCATGCAGGGTGCAAATTAACTAACTATGCAGGCATTAAAAAAAAATGGAAACAAATTCATGCAACAAGCGCTTGATAGGTACAATTTGATTTTCTAAGAATCCTCCACCTAAAAAATTTCGTAGCGAACAATTTTTGTGACGAATGATGGATTTTCGCAGGATCTCTGAACAATGTTAGTACACAAAAAGCGGCGACGATGTGCGAAGTGAGTTAAGAAGAGACAAAATAATTACTAAGGTATGTTCGTTTCCACAGAACGTTTATTTTTCTTGAATTCGATCATGCCGCCCGCGATTCCTGCTTTCGCTTCCAACCTGGAAGGCTTTTTTTAAATTTTAATTTAATTTAAATTAAAATCATAGAATGTGAAATAACACAATTGTATCAAAAGATATTTTGAAATAAAAATACTTCCTTCACGAGTTCTTGAAATTTCAAGATAAAATCGGACTTTTAAATTTCGACTTGATCTGAATTGAAAAATAAATCTCCTATTTTTGGTCTAAGTTTGAAAAAGAATTGAAAGCCCCAGAATTCTAAGCTGTTGGAAATAGACGAAACAGGAAACGGAAGCGACAAGTAAAAATACATTGGATACACAAAGTCGAAGCAACGTACGCGTTACAATTCGTGCGAGTCCTTTTCCTCTTCGTGGTTGCTTAAAAGATTAGCCATAAACCCTCGAAAACACTCAATCGATACAATAAATCTTCGCCACATTTTTTTTTTGTCTTAGAAAAAATCTAAAATTCCTGCTGCGCCGGTCGTTTTACCTTAGCAATTACCTTGTCGCTGTCTCTAAAAATTGTTTAGAGCAAAAAAGCTCGCGGAAAATTCCTTCCGATTTAAAAAATCTATAAACTCACTGGAATGTTTCATTCAATTTCAATTTTTAAACAAAAAAAAACAAAAAAAACAATCGTTAAAACAATTAGGTATAAAAAAAAATAATTCTAATAAAACTTGTATAATTCTCTTTTCTTCACAAATATTTCAAAACGTATCAGAATCTTTGTTGAGATTCGTTTTTGAATATTTTATTTAATAGTTACGGATCTAAATAATTAATTAACAAATCTAGAAAATAACTTAGGGTCTCAACTTTGGAACAAAATTTTTTATCCGGCGCTGTGAAAACTTTTCCAAAAATAAAAAATAGGACTCTTCTTCTAAAGATGCTAATTTTTTACATTCTCATCATCATATGAGAAGGTATTAGTTTTATGCGAAAACTGACTTTTCAAATTTTTCTTGCTAGAAAGAATTTTAAAAAAATTCGGAACTCGCCTCTCATTGCCAAAAAATTTAATTTAGAATTTAAAATTTTTTCTAAAATAAAATTTTCCCTCGACTAGAAATTTATAAATTTAAATCCCATCTTTAGTTATAATTTTAACAGCGTCGGTTATAATTTTTCAACTTAGACTCTACAGTTTAATTCCGCAAGATTATCGTAAAAATAAAGTACAACTGGCAAAATTCTTGAAAAGTTTGAATTAAATAAGAAAAGAAAGTGAGAGAGAATGCCGCAAATAATGTGAAGGTAATAATAATCGTAAAAGTACTAATCGTAAATGTAATAATCACCGTAAAATTAATAAACAAAGTTTGATGAGAATATTCGACATGTGATATTTCGTAACAATAGTGATGATACACACATCTAATATATATTATAATGGCAAACATTTTAACACCACATATAAACTCACTCTTCCTCAGTATATTTGTATATATATAT
>JBAGKK010506473.1:2120-14328 GCA_037177015.1 Euceroptres primus | reverse complement strand
CTCAAAACGTCGACATTTGACAAAAACGGGGGAGGGGGTCAAATTTTACACAAATCTAATACCTTCTCATATGATGAGAATGTAAAAACTACTTTTTAAAGTCGTTCTTTGATGTTAGAATAAATAAACGCTTATGTACGTCAATTCTGACCTCAGATTCGGTATCAGGACGCCAAAATAGTATAGAACACACTAGTCTGGTCAACGGCTTTTTTATGGCCCTGTGCAAGCGAAAATGATCATTTTTCCATTTTTTCAGTTTTTAGGCATTCCACAGCTATAAGTACATTTAAATACTCCTAAAAATGATAATGGAATAATTGAAGATAATGTGCCAAACTGTCAAAGCCGTTGACCAGACTAGTGTGTTTTATAGTATTTTGGCGTACTGAATCCGAATCTGAGGTCAGAATTGACGTACATAAGCGTTTATTTATTCTAACCTCTAAAAACTTCTTTAAAAAGTGTTTTTTTCGCATAAAATGATCTATCAGAAAAAATTAGTGTGAACAATGATACAGACTAAGGTTGTCTATCCTACTTTCGTGCAGTAAAACTAATTCTGATGTCAGAATTGCCGTATAAAATTGTATTAGTATCTTAACCTCAAAAAACTCTTCAAAACCGTGTTTTTTTGTAAAAAATGATCTAAAAAAAACAAGAGGATTCTGAAACAGACTAATATTATTTATAATTTTTGGCGTGCTAAACTGATTCTGCAGTCAGAATTGCCGTATAAAATTGTATTACTATCATAACCTCAATAAACTCTTCAAAACCGTGTTTTTTTGTAAAAAATGATCTAAAAAAAACAAGAGGATTCTGAAACAGACTAATATTATTTATCATTTTTGGCGTGCTGAAACTGATTCTGCAGTCAGAATTGCCGTATTGAATCGTATTTTTATACTAACCACAAAGAAATCCCTCAAAATAATTTTTTTTTTCGTAGTACATGATCTAAAACAAAAAATGGAAAGGATTCAAGACCAGTGTAGTATGTTTTTCAGAGCTATATGACTATCCTGTAAATTTGAATTCGACATTTTGAATCCGCCATTTTGAATTTAAAAATTTTATTTTCCTGACTTGAGAATCGTACTCAGAGACTCCAAAAATCCACGAGTAAAATTTTTCAGAGCTATATGTTTTTTTTGGTGTAAATTTGGATCCGCCATTTTGAATCCGCCAACTTGAATTTGAAAAATTTAATTATCGGACTTAAGATTCGTACTCTTCGACCCCAAATACCCCCGAGTACAAATTTTCAGACTCATATGCCTCTCTTTTATGGCCCTGTGTAAGCGAAAATGATAATTTTTCCATTTTTTCAGTTTTTGGGCATTCCACAGCTGTACACTTAAATGATCCTAAAAATAATAATGAAATTATTGAAGATAATGTGCCAAACTGTCAATTCACTCAAAAAAAAATATTCCGTCATTTTTCTAGTGCAGTGCGAATGATTATTATTTTGAGACCAAAAAGAAAAAATCGTTGGAGGGATTGTTGAATAAACTTATTTTTTTTGTTGGATTTTCAGGTTATTATGTACTTCAGAGCATGCCACTTTAAATTCATCTGAACAAAAATTAAAGTGCTAAATTCCCTGTTAAACTAAAAAAAAGAGGAATTTTTTATCTCACATTATAGTTTAGGAGATACAGCCTTGGAAAATTTTTTTTTCTGAAAAATTTGTAAAAAAAAATTTAGTTTTAGTTTTTGTGAAATATCATATTTCCTGTGCACTGTGGACATAAATAGAATATTAGTTAAAGCAGATTTAATAAAAAGGAAAGCTAAAAAAAAATAAAATGTTATATCTCTCACACGTCCAAAGTTATAGCCTGTTGAAAAATACACTCAGAAAAATATTTGTTTAATTTAAACAAAATTTGTTTAAATCAAACAAATTACAACGTTGATATGGGGTCAAACAAATGTTTGTTTAATTCAAATAAATTCTTTATTTGTCCTTATTTATTTGATTTGAATAAATTTTTATTTAGATTGAATAAATGTTTTGTTTAAATTAAATAAAGTTCTTGTTTGTTTTAAATATTTTTTGTTTTAAATGAAGTAAAAGTTTTGTTTCATAAACTTGATTCAAATTTATAAATAAATGAATCAATAATTTTCAAAAATGTTCAATTTTGTGGTTAAGAAGTGTTAAGTGTAACACCAATCTTTTTAGATTACCTGTCGGGATGCGTAACGACGGTACTGTAACATATTTCAGACGCTTTTATATTCAGTATGATTATAGTCTTTATTGTGAGAAAGATCCTTGTGCGCTTTTTGCGTTTTTCTAAGGAACTATCGTGTGCGGATTATAATTTTTGTTTAAATCAAACAAATATTTGTATAAACTCAAATGGATTTAATTTAAGTAAATCCTTTATTTAAAACAAACAAATTGTACCAAACAAATTATTTTTTTCGATTAATAAGGTAGATATTTTTCATATATCAAAATGAAATATGTAAATGTTTTGTTAATTGAAACAAAAAGTTTGTTTTTTCAATAATATGATATCAAACACATTTTTTTGTTTGATTTAAACAAACTTTTTTCTGAGTGATACCCACTTTTATGAAAGTTCGTTCGTTTCTACTGCAATTTGCGTTGAAAGTTGTTCTTATAATAATAAAAGTACAGAAAATAACATATACATCTGAAAAACTTTAATAATTACTAAAATATTTCCATAAAAATGAGTTTTCTTTTAAAAGTTGATGCCCTCGATTTTTATGGATATATTTCAGGAATTCCCTCTATTAAATTTCTTATAGAATCTTATAAAAATGGACGAAAGGATATATAGAACGATACAGAGAATTATAGAATTTATAAAATTTCTATATGGCTCTATATGGTTCTATATATTCTTTTGTACATTTCTATAAGATTCTATAAGGCATTTAATGGAGGTTTCACTCAGAAAAATATTTGTTTGATTCAAATAAAATTTGTTTGAATCAAACAAATTATAACGTTGATATAGGGTCAAACAAATATTTGTTTGATTCAAACAAATTCTTTATTTGTCCTTATTTATTTGATTTGAATGAATTTTTATTTAGATCGAATAAATATTTTGTTTATATTAAATGAACTTCTCGTTTGCTTTAATTTTGTTTAAATTTAGTTTAAAACATTTCTTGTTTTAAATGAAGATTTTGTTTTTAAACTTTATTCAATTTTATAAATAATTTTTAAAAATTTTCAATTTTGTGGTTAAGAAGTGTTAAGTGCAAGACACCACTTTTTTTTAGACTGCCTGTCGGGATGCGCGGGATGCGTAACGAGAGTATTGTAACATTTTTTAGACGCCTTTATATTCAGTATGATTGTAGCCTTTATTGTGAGAAAGATTCCTTTGCGCTATCAGCGTTTTTCTAAGAAACTATTGTACGCGGATTAATATTTTTATTTAAATCAAACAAATATTTGTATAAACTTAAATGGATTTAATTCAAGCAAATCCTTTATTTAATATTTTTCATTTATTAAAATGACATAAATGTTTTGTTATTTGAAACAAAAAATTTGTTTCTTTCAATAATATGATATCAAACAAATTTTTTTGTTTGATTCAAACAAATATTTTTCTGAGTGTTATTAAAGCTTTTCAGATTTGTAGGTTTTCTGATGTACTTTTATTATCATAAGAACAAACTTTAACACAAATTGCAGTAGAAACGCGAAATTTCAAAAAAAAATTTGCTTTTTAACGAACTTTCATAAAAGTGGGTATTTTTCAACACGCTAAAACATCGGGCGTGTGAGAGATATACCATTTTTTTTTAGATTTCCCTTTTATTAAGTCTGCTGTAACTAGTATTCTGTCTATTTTTGTTCACAATTCACAGGAAGTATGAACTGAAACTAAATTTTTTTTACAAATTTTTCAGAAAAATAAAAATTCCCAAGGCTGTATCTCCTAAACTATAATATGAGATAAAAAATTCTTCTTTTTTTAGTTTTACGGGGAATTTAAGCACTTCAATTTTTGTTGAGATAAATTTGAAGTGACATGCTCTGCAGTGAAGAAATATTTGAAAAACTGATAAAAACTGAAATTTGTTACACTTTTTCCAAAATTTTAATGGATCCCGGATGTATAAAGATGTTTAAAGTTTAGATACTTTTTTTCGATGCCAAACTACAGAGATTAAGGGCGTGTGATACGTTATGATGTCACGAATTACCGACGAGATATAAAAAATATTCGGCAATCCTATTTTTAAACAAAGTTCAACTTGATATCTTTGTTTGTTTTAAAATAGGATTGCCGAATATTTTTTAAACCCCGTCGGTAATTCGTGACATCATAACGTATCACACCCCCTTAAGCTACATAGGCACTGCTTTAGAGTTATTTTTACAAAAATATACATAATAACCTGAAAATAAAAAAAAAATAAAAATAAATAAATTAGGTTTATTCAAGAATCCCTCCAGCGCCTTTTTTCTTTTTGGTTTCAAAATAATCATGAATCATCACTGAAATGATTTCAAAAGAAAAATGAGAGGTGCAAGCTCTCTTGGATTGAACATAATCTAAGCCCGTTTTTGAGTTTGTTGAATCCAAATTTGAGCTCAGATTTGCAAAATTCAAGATGGTGGATCCAGTATGGCGAAAGAACATTTTAAAAGACATACTGATGAAACAACTCAGTAAACTTTCAATGGAAGAAAATATAGCTCTGAAAATAACTGATCTGTTATTTTCTGATGTGAATATATAATGTGAATATATAATGTGATGTGAATATAACTGATATGAATATATGTCAAAAAAAAAGCTTTCAAAGAACTATATAAGACACATATTTTAGTATTTTTAAGCAACACAATTATTTATCAAGTAAGGACTCCAGTCAATCAAGCATATCCGGAAACCGTAAGGGGGATGGAATCTGAGTGAAATATTATTTTCTTTCACACTGGGGCTGAACATTGATCTCAATGGCGGCCCCTTGGTTGCCGCTGCTACTGCGCCTGCGTCAGTTTTGCACGAGAGTGACGGGAGGCGACATATGTCGAAAATTTGTCGCCTCACGTCACTCTCATGCAAAACTGACTCATGCGCAGTAGAATTGGCAGCCAGGAGGACACCGTTGGGATCACTGGGGCTGAATGCTATGGTACAAAACAAAACATGATCTAGAGCTAATATAATGCGAAAGAAAAGAAAATCTCACTCAGATTGTTTCACTCTTACAGTTTCCGTATGCTTTATAGACCATTTTTTCCCGAAAAGTAGCAATGCGCATGGGCGAAAAATGTTACGTCACATCCGGAATTTTCATACAACTTTTTGCATAAATACACGGGAAAGCATGTAAACAATCCAATTAAAAATTTTTTAATAAAAATAAAGATAGTGACAATGGTAAAAAGGAAAGTAGAAACCAATGCAGAAAATGAAGGGAAAAAATCCTTCATGAAAAAGGAAAAATCGAAACAGAAAAATACTACTTACGGGTTTAACGATTGCGGGTTGATGTGATTCCAAGATTGAAAATTACAGAAAAAGATATTCCGGGGACAGAATTTGTAAACAAAACTGTGGAAGAGCACAGCATAGTACAATTGAAAAGATAGTTAAAATGTAGGGAAGAAGATAACCAAAGGAAAAAAAGCAGACTTACTGGAAAGGTAGGTTATTCAGTTTGGAGGTCAGATTTTCTCATAAAATGTTTTTTTTTGTCTTCTTTAAATAATGTTTTAGTATTGCAGTATTATATAGGCACAAAAATATTGTGATTAATATTATGAAAAAGGTTAGTTGCATTTCAGTTTTCAGTTATAGGTATTATTTGCATGATAAAATTAAATTTTTTCTCTAAAATGTTTTAATGTTTTATAAATAACAGAATAACAGAATAACAAAATAAAACTGAAAGTAATGTTTCAGTTTTACATAATAGTTGCATGATACCTGAATTGTAAAGCTTTTTGTTGAATAACATCCCTTTTTCCACTAAGTCTGTTTTTTTTTCCTTTGGTTATCTGCTTCTACATTTTAACTATCTTTTCAGTTGTATGTACTATGTTGTGCTCTTTCACAGTTTTGTGTACAAATTCTGCCCCCAGAATATCTTTTTCTGTAATTTTCACTGTTGGAAGCACATCAACTCGCAATCTCTCAAACTCGTAAATAGTATTTTTCGGTTTCGATTTTCCCTTTTTCATGCCATGTTTTTTCCCCTAGCTCATTTTCTGCATCGGTTTCTGCTTTCCTTTTCACCATTGTCGCTACCTTAATTTTTATAAATATGAAATTTTTAAATTGGATTATTTACATGCTTTCCAGTGTATTTATGCAAAAAGTTGAACGAAAATTCCGAATGTGACGTCACATTTTTCGTCCATGCGCATTGATACTTATCCGGGAAAGAAGGTCTATTGACTGACACCTGCAGTTGAGAAATAGAGCTGGGGTGCTTGAAAATTCTGAGATATTTGTGTAATATTTCAATGAAAGTTTATTTGAGGTGTTTGATCAGTTTTTTTCAGAGCTAGAATTTCTTTAATTGGAAGATTTGTTCAGCCATATTGCATCCGCCATCTTGAATTTTGCAAATCTGAGCTTAATTTCGGATTTAACAAACTCAAAAATCTTTAAACACCAAACCCTTTATCAATCGAAGAACACAATTTTATTCGCTTTCTTCGCCTTCTTTACTAGTTTTTCAGGGTGAAATTGAAATGGTTAATGTGCCATATAATCGAACCGTCTAAAAAAATTTTTGACATAAAAAAAATAGCGTTAATTTATTAGCCTATTTCATAAGCACCTTGTCACTGCAGTTTTCAATCGTCGGGAAAGATGCAGCTCGCAATTTTGGTCTGAAACAAAAAAACCAAAAAAATTTTCAATTGGCATATATTTCTCTTCTGGGTAAACTAAGGAAAAACAGAAAAAATCGTAAAATCATAACTTTTTCAGGTTTGAAAATTTTTTGTTGTTTTGAAAGAAAAAGAAAACACTTTAAAGTGCTATAAAAGTTATTAAAACAACTTTTTTAGTTACTTTTTTAGTTCACTTAGAAGAGAATTTAATACTGAAGAGAAAAAACTTTGGTTCGCCCCTTTTAAAAATCAAAAAAAGCTATGTAATTAAACATTAGATATTGGTAAATTTTATTTGTAGTTTATTGTTCAAAGACATTCTGTACATTTATGACATATTATTCATGCAAAATTCATTATGAAACAAAATAAGCGTTAAATAAGGTCTAACGAAAAGCAAGTATTAACAAAGATCATGAACTTAACATTTATAAAAAGTTGTAAAATATCAAATGTTCATCGTAGATCAATAATTTACTGATATAAAGTGAATAAACAACGTATTTCAAAAAATTTCTTGCTCATGATCAAAAAGCAATAGAGAGGTTAGAAAAGGTACTAATTATGGCGGAAAATTTAGATATCTGACGTATTTTCGGTGTACCGTCGGTAATTTATAGATAAAGCAGATTACGCTTTTATTAGCAGTTTTCTAGCCTAACCGGGTCCCGTCTTAGGAATTTCGCATGTTTACAATATTTAAAATATTTTTATTAAACAGCATCAAAATTAATAAAATGAAAGTAACAATTGCAAAGTTTACAAAATTATCTATAAAAAAAAAGAAATAACTTACTCCTTCAAATCATTAGAAGTTATTAAATCATAATTTCTCTAAATTCGTTCTCTAATGTAAAAAAAATAATTTTTACTTTTTGTTTTCTTTAATTGCTTCCAATGCAAAAAAAAGCACTTTCAAAATAACTAGAATTCTGCTGAACATGTATCTTCATTAGGGTAGTCAACATTTTTTTTTCGAATTTTCATGCTTTCACTCCGCAAATTTGTTCGAATCCACAAAAAATAAATGCGTTTTTTTTTGAAAAAAATGATATTTAGAGGCACCGGAAGCTCCATGAAATTTAACACGTATTTCCCATAAGAAAAAAAGACCTTTTTGTAAATTTTATTCAGAATCGTCAATATTAGGTAAATCAAGTTTAAACTCAATATTTCTCTTCAAAATTAACCATAGAATGCGAATCAAAAATAACTTTTCAAATATCACCCCCATAAGTCTGTTTTATGGGGTCTCAAAGAACCCCATAAGTGAAAAATTGTGTTTTGGGAGTTTTTGGCTCTAATTATTTTTTTTGCGGTTTTCTTTAGTAAAAATTGTTTCTAATACATAAAATATTACTTCATACATATAATTAAATATTTAAATAAATTGTTTAAACAATTTATTATTGTTTATAGCAATTTTTTCTTAGAATAGAGTTAGAAATTCGCGGTTTTTAAAGAATTTTTCAACATTTTTGTAATTTTTCAGTTAGAGCGAAGCAATAATCCATTAAAGTTAACAGAGATAATTGTTTAAACTATTTATTATTATTTATAACAATATTATCTTAGAATAATGCTAAAATTTGCGGTTTTTCTGAAATTTTCAACTTTTTGTCCACTTTTCACTTAGAGTAAGGTTTAATGCAATTTAACAAACATAATTGTTTAAACAAATTATTGTTTATAACTATCTTCTCCGATATTAATACTAGATAGTTGCGGTTTTTTCTGACGTTTTTAACTTTTTGTCCACTTTTCACTTAGTGAGGCTATGATAATTGCAAGTTAACAAACACAGCTGTTTAAACAATTCGTTATTATTTATAACAATATTCTCTTAGAATAATGCTAGAAAGATGCGGTTTTTTTCTAAAATTTTCTACCTTTTGTCCACTTTTCAATTAGAGTGAGGTAATAAATATTTCAAGTTAACAAACATAATTGCTTAAACAATTTATTATTATTTTTAATAATATTCTCTTTGAATAATGCTAGAAAGTTGCGGTTTCTTCCGAAGTATTCAACTTTTTGTTCACTTTTCGCTTAGAATAAGTTAATAATTAATTAAATTTTACAAAGCATATTTGTTTAAACAAATTATTATTATTTATAACTATATTCCCCTATAGTAATGCTAGAAAGTTGCCGTTTTTTCTCAAATATTCAAAATAAAACTTTTACAAGTCATTTACAGACTCACTCCTCCCACCTACCCCAAATTATTCTATTCTTTGTTTTTATCTCTACTTTTAGATGGGCTTTTTGTTTGAATTAATATTTTTAAAACTCTAGCAAAAAAGTAAAAATACTTCAATTTGAAAAAAATAGAATTCTATTTAAAAAATGATTCTTGTTGATGTTCATTTATTATTTGCCCATAACTAGAAAGCCAAATTAAAACTGAAGATTTCAGAAAACAACGCAATTTTCTAGCATTACTCTAAGAGAAGATAGTTAAAAAGAATAATAATTTGTTTAAACAAATATGTTTGTTAAAATGCATTAATTACAATTAATGCAATTTAACAAACATATTTGTTTGCATTGTATTGCATTAATTATAATTATTACAATTTAACAAACATATTTTTTTAAACAAATTATTATTATTTATAACTATCTTCTCTTAGAGTAATGCTAGAAAGTTGCGTTTTTTTCTGAAATCTTCAGTTTTGCTTTGACTTTTTAGTTATGAACAAATAATAAATGAACATCAACAAGAATCAGAAAAGAGCACAACTTCTAGCATTACTCTAAGAGAAGATAGTTATAAATAGTAATAATTTGTTTAAACAAATATGTTTATTAAATTGAATTAATTATTAACTAATTCTAAGCGAAAAGTGAACAAAAAGTTGAATATTTCAGAAAAAGTCACAACTTTCTAGTATTATTAAAAGAGAATATCATTAAAAAGAATAATAAATTGTTTAAACAATTATGTTTGGTAACTTAAAATAATTATTACCGTACTCTAATAGAAAAGTGGACAAAAGGTGGAAAATTTTAGAAAAAACCGCAATTTTCTAGCATTACTCTAAGAGAAGATGGTTATAAACAATTATAAATATTTTAAACAGTTGTGTTTGTTAACTTGCATTAATTATTGCTTCACTAAGTGAAAAGTGGACAAAAACTTAAAAATTTCAGAAAAAACCGCAACTATCTAGTATTAATATAGGAGAAGATAGTTATAAACAATAATTTGTTTAAACAATTATGTTTGATAAATTGCATTAGTTATTGCCTTACTCTAAGTAAAAGGTGGACAAAAAGTTGAAAATTTCAGAAAAAGCCGCAACCTTCTAGCATTATTTTAAGAGAATATTGTTATAAATAATAATAAAGTGTTTAAACAATTATTTCTGTTAACTTCAATTGATTATTGCCTCACTCTAACTGAAAAGTTGAGAAAATGTTGAAAAATTCGAAAAAAACCGCGACTTTCTAACTCTATTCTAAAAGAAAATTGCTATAAACAACAATAAATTGTTTAAAATATTTATGTAAACATCTAATTATCAGTAGAAAGTAATAATTTATGTATTAGAAACAATTTTTACTTTTAAAAAAACCGCCAAAAAATAATAATTAGCGCCAGAAACTCCCAAAACACAATTTTTCACTTATGGGGTTTTATTGGGACCCCATAAAACAGACTTATGGGGGTGATATTAAAAAGTAATTTTTGATTCGTATTCTATAGCTAATTGTGAAGAGAAGTGTTGAGTTTCAACTTGATTGACCTAATATTGACGATTCTGAATAAAATGTACAAAAACGTCTTTTTTTTCTTACGGGAAATACGTGTTAATTAAACTTCATGGAGCTTGTGGAACCTCCAAGGGCCGGTTTCACCAACTCTGGTTAAAAAGTTAATCAAGGATTAACTCCTTAACCGGCCAATCATGAGCGGTTAAACTGAGTGAATCATTGATTAAAATTTTAATCATAGTTGTATTCATTTGAAACCCGACCTAAGTATCATTTTTTTCAAAAGAAAAAAACGCATTTATTTTTTTGTGGATTCGAACAAATTTGAGGGGTGAGATCATGAAAATGCGAAAAAAATTTCCAATGCATTTTTGGACCACCGTCTTAGGAGGTAGCCCGTTCTAGGTAACTTTCCTTTATAGAAAAAATGTGACCAACGGATTCGTTTTTAAGACATTAAAATTCTTCGGGATCACCTAGTCTAGTCTTTGGGTACAAAAAAAAGTTAATTTTTGTTTCAAATTCCATTCATATCAATTATAATTGATATGCATGGAATTTGAAACTAGAAATCCTGAATTCCTTAAAAAAATGCAATTTCCGCCAATTTTCATAAAATATCATCAGAATTGATATTGTTTGTTTTTCCCAAAGTTGGAGGTAGTGGTTTCCGAAGGAAAAGACAACCTGCCGAAGCGTCATCCGCTTACGAACGAGTTACGAACCGCGAGTTCCACTCTTGGTTGCCTTCTCTTTCTCTTACTTCCCGCTCGTACTCAAAGCATCCCCTTTTCTCTCTTATTGCCCCTCAATCCCTGGATCTCTCTCTTTCCCTCTCAAGTCTCGAGACCTGAGCAGTGCCGCGCGAAGTATAATCGTGCTGTAGTCGTATAGTCGGTCGGTCGGTCGGTCACTGAACCGTCGGTTTGTAACTTCCATGCCATTCCATCCCGACCCATTCCATTCCGTGCCATCCCATTCCATCTCATCCTGCCACGATCGAGCAGAGTACCGTTACGATCTGCTCTGTTCTACCTGGAAAGCATCGCCTTGCAGGAAACGACTCTTCACTCACGTATAGTAAGTTTGGCCCTTGGCCCATCAAAAACGCTTATAATGTGTGCTTGGACACCCAATCCTATGAAGAACTTAAAAATGCCCCAGAGTTTGTTAAATCAAGTGCACGGATTTCAGTCTTCATGACTTGATGCAATTTCAAGTGACTTCTGTATTCAGGTGTCCATCTGATTCGAAGTGACTTCAATTTCCGTGAATTTATTTGTATTCAGTTTTATTGCATTGAGTTCACTTGAATTCCGTTTTATTGACTTGAATTTACCTGAATTACCTTGAATTGACTTGAATTCAACTGCACTCAGTTGTATTCATTTGAATTCAGTCCAATTAACTTGAAGTCACCTGAATTCAGTTGGACGGATTTGAATTAACCTGATTGTGAGTTCTGTTGTATTAACTCGAATTGGCTGCATTTAGTGATATTGATTTGAATTCAGTTGAATTAACTTCAATTAAGCTGAATTCCGCTGCGTTCACTTGAATTTACCTGAATACAGTTGAATCGACTTCAGGTGAGTTATTTTCAGTTAAAGTGATTTTAATTCACTG